>JAULAV010004760.1:0-264014 GCA_030789695.1 Scilla litardierei | reverse complement strand
ACACCAATATACATCAGTATACGCTACTATACGCTAGTATACGTTGACTTACACCGGTGTATAATGGCGTATTTGAACGTATACTAGTGTATTTGAGTGCATACAGAGTCATATCATTATATATAATGAAAAAATAACTAGGTGGTATGTAAAAAGCTGTGTTACGTTCAAATACACCAATATACATCAGTATACGCTAATATACGCTAGTATACGTTGACTAACACTGGTGTATAATTGCGTATTTGGGCGTATACTAGTGTATTTGAGTGCATACAGTGTCATATCATTATATATAATGAAAAAATAACTAGGAGGTATGTAAAAAGCTGTGTTACGTTCACATACACCAATATACATCAGTATACGCTAATATACGCTAGTATACGTTGACTTACACCGGTGTATAATGGTGTATTTGAACGTATACTAGTGTATTTGAGTGCATACAGATTCATATCATTATATATAATGAAAAATTAACTAGGTGGTATGTAAAAAGCTGTGTTACGTTCAAATACACCAATATACATCAGTATACGCTAATATACGCTAGTATACGTTGACCTACACTGGTGTATAACGGCGTATTTGGGCGTATACTAGTGTATACTAGTATACGCTAGTATACGTTGACTTACACTAGTATACTGCGACGCACACAGGTGTATATTGGCGTATTTGGGCGTATACTAGTGTATTTGAATGCATACAGTGTCATATCATTTTACATAATGAATAAACAAAAGGATATTGAAAGATAAGTCCATTCTTACATCTTCAACGTCAAATATAGTCTGCCTAGCTAGGGAATAGCCACCTTGCAACGTGTTTGACGTATCCCATCGAAAGATCCTTGGAAGAGGGTTCCCAGGCACCCTCCTAGCCAAGGCAGCAGCGAAATCTGGCAAAAGACACTCTAGAACCCATGCTTGAATAGCAAATGGGAACGTCCCCACCTTCAGATGTGCCACACCTGGTTTCTTAACCCTGATCAACATGTGGGCCCACTCCTTCACAAATTCTTCATACACCAATCTTCCCCATGGGTATGCATTGAACAGCTCCGGATCATCTGCCAAGCATATTGCCCTTGGATGCACAATATTCCCAGCGTCTTTCACGAAGACCATGCTGTGGATGATGTAAAGCACAGCAAGCTTACGTATTTCTACGCTGCCAGGATTTTCAAGGGCCTCGGTGCCGAGCTTGGCCATCACATCTGAAAATCGAAGGGTAGCTGTGTCAAGGAAAGCCCGGAACGGTGTCTCTGCTTCCTCGTCACAATTCGGGAACTCCCCGAATGGCAAGCCAGTCACAAGCGCAAATTCCACATGCCCAAATGTATGCCAATGCCCGGCTATGTTAAACTTTAATGAGCATTTATTTGGGCTGGTACTGCTTTCAACCTCCCCTCTACATAATAACCAATGCAAAGTAGGACTTTGTATCGGGAATTTCTCAAGCTTAGACAAGAACCATATGAAATTGTACTCCTTCAACATTGTCTGGAAGGCATCTTCGCCCAAGTATGCCCTAGCCTCTCGTATGCATTCCACAGAAGCCCGATTATTAACTTTGATTTTACCCATCTACATAACGCAAAACATATCAGGATATTAGATAATTAAGTTTGCGTATAACAGTGTAAGCGTATAACATCGTATTTTACAAAGCAAAATACAAAAACATGCTGCTCAACACATAAAAGTGATTCCTACTTAGGTATGTAGCATAAATTAACTGATAAACACTGATTTACGCTGATATACACCAATTTGCGCTGAGTTGCGCTGATATGCGTTTCAATTTTTAACGTAAACCGGCGTATTTTACCGCATATTGACGCAAATGTCCAATTAAGCAACTTTCTGGTATGCACAACTACAAGTAAGCGTACAACATAAATAAGACAACATATTTTCCAATTAAATCAGTGTTTTACAACGTATAACAATGTATTTTACAAAGAAAAATACCAAAACATGCTGGTCCTCGCATAAAAGTGCTTCCTAGTTAGGTACGTATCATTATCCCGTCAAATTAACTGAAAAACACTGATTTACGCTGATATACACCAATTTGCACTGAGATGCGCTGATATGCGCTTCAATTTTTAATGTAAACCAGCGTATTTTAGCGCATATTGATGCAAATGTCCAATTAAGCATCTTTAGGGTATGCACAACTCCAATTAAGCGTACAACACAAATAAGACAACATAATTTCCTATTAAATCAGTGTTTTACAACGTATAACATTGAATTTTACAAAGAATATTACCAAAACATGCTGCTCCTCGAATAAAAGTGCTTCATACTTAGGTACGTATCTTTATCCCTTCAAATTAACTGCTAAGCACTGATTTAAGCTGATATACACCAATTTGCGCTGAGATGCGCTGAAATGTGCTTCAATTTTTAACGTAAACCAGCGTATGTTACCGCATATTGATGCAAATGTCCAATTAAGTAAACTTTCTGGTATGCATAACTCCAAGTAAGCATACAACACAAATAAGTCAACTTAATTTCCTAATAAATCATTGTTTTACATCGTATAACATCGTATTTCCCCAAAAAAAGTACAAAAACATGCTGCTCCTCGAATGAAAGTGCTTCCTATTTAGGTTTTTAGCATAAATTAACTGATTTGCGATTACATACACCAATTTGCGCTGATATGCGCTGATATGCGCTTCTATTTGTAACGTAAACCAGCGTATACTAACGTTTTCCAACGTATTTTACCGCATATTGATTCACATCTTCAAAAAAACTTATTTTGCTTAACATGCAAGTTGATTAGTGTGATATCTTATCATGTTCGTATTCTTCTCAAATTGTATTCTTCACAAAACCCTAAATTAATTCCCCCAAAAAACTTTTACAAAAATCGCAAAAAAAATTCCACCAGGCGAAGCTAAATATGCGAAATCACTTACCTGGTTCAACAAAAAGTCGCTTGATTATGGCGGTGCTGTGATTTCTGAGTCGTCTTCGCTTTGCGAGGGCTAAGCCGTATGAGTTGGCGACGCGGCGACGGCTTTGATGGTTCGTTGTTTGGGAGCGTTGCAGTTGCGTGAGCTGCGGATCAGGACGGGATCGCCGGAGGGATGGTCGGAGTTGAGGAAGAAGGGCGATTTTGGGCGGCAAACTGGAGGAGTGCAAACGACGGTGAAAATGAGTTTTTCGCAGTTATTTTACTTTTTTACTTTTTGGTCAGGGGTATTTGTGTCAATATTTTCGTTAGGGTGTTAGTTTGGCAAAGTTTTTAAACTTGATGGTATAAATTAAAACCCAACTTTGACCGGTGTTATTTAACCTATTTTCTCGTCGATGCCGGACTCAAGTCAATTCGATGAGAGAGTCCGAGGGTTCCTAATCTTCCTACCCGGACTCTATGCGCATGCCAGTCACACGGTCTATTTCTCAGTATGATAAATAGAAGAACTAAAGGAAAAGATGTTCCTTACAATCCCCTCAAGTGTGAGTGGGAGATGTTGGATATGGACGACATGTATACACCCATGAGGGGATGTATGAGGGTCTACGGACCTCAGATGTCGCGTGCATGAAAGCATGTGCGAATGGAACCTTTTCATGTGTGAAAAGGACCACTCGATAAGTGGAAAAAGTCACATTATAAGTGCATAAAGGCACTTGATAAGTGCATGAAGAAGAGGATAACCAAGGGTGTTAATATAAGCTAATAAGCTTATATGTAGTTATTTTCTACAATAACTACCCCTAAAGCCTATAAATAGGTCCCAAGGGTAAGGCATTTTAGGCTAATCATTCATGCCATAAGTTTGCATAAGGCAATCTTTTTCCTCTTCTCCCTTCCATCAAGTTCTTCTCCTAAAGTGAGATTTAGACGGTGAAAACGCTGCTTCGATCCTCTGTGATGAAGTACCGACCGTTGTGGCGAATCCGTGGGCAAAGTTCAGAGACTACAGCGCAGCGTACGCTAACGTAAGTCTCTCCTCTCATTCGATCCTACATCGTCCTTTTGACAAGATCCTTCATCCTCATCGCTTCTATTTTTGGCATCAACTTCAGCATCAATCCATCAGTTGAAAGCAACTCCCGAAGTGAAGATGACTTATCCTGGGCGAGGACAATCTAGGCAAGAACAACTTACGTCATCAGCCGTAAGCTGAGGGGCCATCCACTCGCCACTGATATACATCGTCAGCTGTAAGCCGAGGGGACAACCCCTCGCCACTGAATGACTCGGCTGTAAGCCAAAGGGACCATGCCACTCACAACCGAATGACTCTCCTTGGTCGTCAGCAGTAAGCCGAGGGGCCGCTCCCTCGCAACTGAACGATCAAACATCCGTCATCAACCGTAAGTCGATGGGTTAACACACTCGCAACTGAACGACGTTTCTTAGTCGTCGGTCATAAGCCGAAGGGACCATGCCACTCGCAACCGAACGACTCTACTTAGTCGTCGGCCATAAGACAAAGGGGCCGTACCCACCGCAACCGAATGACTCTCCTTGTCGTCAGTCGTCAGTCGATGGGTTAACCCCCTCGCAACTGAACGACGCTACTTTCGTCGTTGATGTGTCCATATTTTACATCTTTTTCGTAGCATCATGACATCACATTCCATGCCATTTTCTGATGCATGAGCAAACATGACTAATCTGATGAAGTTAGCAAGTGACATCAAAGAAATTTCGAGCTCCAACTTTAGCTCTCAATTTCAGGTTGGTCCTCAAGCTGTTTTGGGCCAAGTTTTGCTTAGTTGGCTTCCTTAATGGGTCAACTATGTTGGGAAGTGATTATTTTGGCATCTAAACTCAAATGAAGATTCAGATTTCAAATTAAGGGGGAGCTGAAGAGTTTGGACGAATTTTGAAGACTTTGGCCTTGGAAATCCACTCTAGCACTTACTTTTTCAGCATTCAATGTCTAGGAAGTTGTAGCCTAGTAAGTTATAGCCTAGTAAAGTGTAGACTAGTAAGTTGTGTAATCAGCCTTGGAAGTTGTTGGCTGTTTACTTTTTCAACATTCAATGTCTTGAAAGTTGTAGCCTAGTAAGTTGTAGCCTAGTAAGTTGTGTAATCAGCCTTGGAAGTTGTTGCCTATTAAATGCTGATGTATGTCATTATCAATGTTGTATGTCTTCTTTAAAAGAGAGTCCTTGTAACTCAAAAGATCAGATTTGTTGAATGAGAATTCTGAAGTTGCAAGTTCTTTCAAAACTTGTTGTTAATCTTGTTTTCTTTATCTAACTGTGGGAAGGTTAGTGGTGAGACAAGTGAGTTCTTTATCAATTGGGAGAGTGGCCTAGCCTTTAATCTCAGTTGTGGTGAACTCCATTTCCTGATTTTGAGTGGTGGCATAGCCTTTATCTCAGATCTCTATCCTCTGTTCTGTTCTTCAATTCAGAACTCCATACCATCCATTACCAGTCACGCATCAACTTGGTATCAGAGCTTAAAATCAGGTGTTCATCTCTTTTGTTGTCATCCTTAATTCTCCAATCAGCCTATTCTCTCTTCAATTCCAGCCTAAAACACTTTCATTAGTCTTAACACATCCTTTTCAAGCCTAAAGTATGGATGAAATTCCCAGAAATATGACCCTTGAGCAAGCTCAAAATCTGCGGCGCGATAGAGAGCTTACTGAATTAAGAGGCCAGATTGCAGAAATACACCAAGGCCATTGCTCAACTAGGCCTAAGAAGGAATCATGGAAGGAGGAACTCAAGGAGCACTCATGGCACCCTCTTCCTTATCTAATTCAGACTCAATGATGCAGGATCTTCATCTGAAGATTCACTTCCTCAAATTCATCATAGAAGGCCCCCCAAAGATGATTTCAATGATGTGAAGATAGATCCACGAGATTTTGATGGAAGCTTGAATCCTGATGTATATTTGGAGTGGGTTCATTCTATTGAGCGAATTTTTGAAGCCAAAGGTTATAATGATGAGAAATGCTTCAAGGTTGCATGCATCAAGCTCAAAAGGTATGCATCGATCTGGTTTGAGAACCTGAAATTGGAGAGGAGTCGAGAAGGCAAAAAGAAAAACTTAAGTCTTGGACCAAACTGAAAAGACTTATGGATAAAAGGTTTATTCTAGCAAGTTACAAGCAAGATTTGTATCTCAAAGTTGCATCTCTTAAGCAAGAAAGTCTAAGTGTTGAAGAGTATATTAGAGAATTTGAGCAGCTCCTTATGAAGAGTGGAATTCAAGAAGAATCTGAACAGTAAATTGTCCTGTTCCTTGGTGGGTTGAATCCAAATATTGCTAAGAAAGTTGATCTACAGCCTTTTTGGGACCTTTGAGGACGTGTGCAAGTTGGCCATGAAGGTGGAGAAACATGCTAAGTTGAAGAAGACAGCAAGCAAGCCTCCAAATTTCTTTAAGAGTGATTTCTCTAAAAATGACTCTTCTTCTTCGAGAGCTGATAAGAATAAGGAGAAGGTCAAGGAAACTTCTAAAGAAGTTCAGAAAAGGTTTTGATAGGAAAAAATGCTTTAAGTGTCATGGTTTTGGCTATTTCCTTGGCTGATTGTCCAAATAGAAGAATTATGACACTTAAGGAGATTGAAGAGATTGAGGAAGAAGTTGAAAAGGAAGTGATTTAGGATACTGAAGGAAATGCTAATCCCTGAAGACGAGATGGTGTTAGAAGCTGATCAAGGTGAACTTCTCATGTTCAGAAGGGTTCTCCCATGCAAAGGAAGCACCACAAGAACAAGGCCAAAGGGAGCAAATATTTTACACTAGGTTGCACCATCAAGGGCAAAGTATGCAGTCTCATTATAGACAGTGGCAGCTGTGCAAATGTTGCTTCTACAACACTCATTGATGAAACTTCAGTTGCCTACTACACCACACCCCACAATCCATACAAACTTCAATGGCTTAGCAAGAACAGTGATGTCAAGGTAACCAAACAAGCTCTTGTTGCTCTTTCCATTGGCAATGTTTATCATGATCGTATTTTGTGTGATGTGCTTCCTATGGATGCTAGACATATTCTCTTAGGAAGACCTTGGCAGTTTGATAAACATGTTATTCATGATGGCCACAAAAAACACTTATTCTCTTATTATTGATCAAAAGAAAATCACACTTGCTCCTTTACCACCTAGTCAGATTTATGTGAATTTACATGGGGTGGGAACCACAATTGAGAAAAGCCTCCTACCTATGCCAGGCACACGTTGATCATTACTTACTCAATTGCAACACTATTTATGCTTTACTTGTGGTTGAGCTTCGAAAGAAAGAAATGAAGAACCATTGCATCCTTTGGTGCAAATCATTGATTGAGCAATTTCAATATGTATTCTCGGATGATCTACCACCTGGTTTGCCTCCAATAAGAGGGATTGAGCATCAAATTGATCTCATACCTGGTGCTCCTTTGCCAAACAAAGCTGCCTACCGGTGGAATCTAGAAGAAACCAAAGAGCTACAAAGGCAGGTGGAAGAATTGGTGGCTAGAGGATATGTTCGAGAAAGTATGAGCCCATGTTCTGTTCCAGCTTTGCTTGTTCCAAAGAAGGATGGTACTATGCGCATGTGTGTTGATAGTAGGGCCATAAATAACATCACCATTAAGTATAGATATCCAATTCCACGCTTGGATGATATGCTTGATGAGTTGCATGGTTCTATTGTCTTCTCAAAGATTGATCTTCGTAGTGGTTATCATCAAATCAGAATGAAGGAAGGAGATGGATGGAAGACAACATTTAAAACTAAAGGAGGATTATTTGAATGGAGGGTCATGCCATTTGGACTCTCTAATGCTCCAAGTACTTTCATGTGGCTGATGAATGAGGTCCTACGTCCTTTCATCGGTAAGTTTATCGTCGTATACTTTGATGATATTCTGGTTTATTCTAAGAATCATGAAGATCATTTGAAGCACTTAACAGATGTCTTTTCTGTTTTGAGGGCAACAAAAACTTTTTGGAAAGTTGGACAAAATGTGAATTCTTCACTCCTAGTGTTGTTTTTCCTTGGATATGTTATTTCAAAGGATGGTATTTCTGTTGATCAATCCAAAGTTGAAGCTGTGAGATCTTGGCCAGTTCCAACCAACATATCTGAAGTAAGAATTTTCCATGGCCTTGCATCATTTTATAGAAGATTCATTAAAGATTTCAGCACTCTATTGGCTCCTATTACTGAATGCATGAAGAAAGGTTCTTTCGAATGGACTAAGGCTGTTCATAATGCATTTGAATCCATTAAGAAGAAACTTTGTGAAGCTCCAATTTTGGCTTTGCCCAATTTTGATAATCTCTTTGAAGTAGAGTGTGGTGCAAGTGGAGTAGGTATTGGGGCAGTTCTGGTGCAATCTCAACGTCCCATAGCTTATTTCAGTGAGAAGTTTAATGGCTCCAGGAAGAATTACAGCACTTATGATAAGGAGTTCTATGCCATTGTAAGAGCTCTTGATCATTGGAGTCATTATCTTCGCCCCAAGCAATTTGTTCTAAATTCTGATCATCAAGCACTCAAGTTTATTAATGGACAGCACAAGTTGAATCAAAGGCATGCTAAATGGGTTGAATTTCTTCAATCCTTCTCATTTGTTTCAAAGCATAAATCTGGAAAAACCAATGTTGTAGCTGATGCACTTTCAAGGAGGTATTCTCTTCTATCTATTGTTGAAGCTAAAATTCTTGGTTTTCATTTTATTAAACCTCTTTACAAGGATGATCAAGACTTTTCTCAATTCTTTGAGGAAGAAAGGGCTGCTCTTTCAGGCCCTTATGTGATTCAGGAAGGTTTTCTTTTTAAGAACAACAAGTTGTGCATTCCCAAAAGCTCAATGCGTGATCTCTTGGTGAAAGAAGCCCATGGTGGAGCTGTTGCTGGTCATTTTGGCATCAATAAGACACTTGACATCTTGCAAGAACACTTTTATTGGCCTAAGATGGCTGGTGATGTCCATAATGTTGTGTCAAGATGCTCTATTTGTCATAAAGCTAAGAGTCAATTTCATCAAGGAATGTATACTCCTCTGCCTGTACCACATCAGCCTTGGGAAGATGTGAGCATGGATTTTATTGTGGCACTACCAAGAACTCAAAGAGGGAAAGATGCTATCATGGTAGTTGTTGATCGTTTTTCAAAAATGGCTCATTTCATCGCATGCACGGAATCAGATGATGCTTCTCATGTTGCTGATCTCTATTTCAAAGAAATTCTCAAGCTGCATGGAGTTCCAAAGACCATTGTAAGTGATAGAGATTCTAAGTTTTTAAGCCATTTTTGGAGATGCTTGTGGAAATTGTTGGGGACAAAGCTCTTGTTTAGTACTGCTTACCATCCTCAAACTGATGGGCAAACAGAAGTGACAAATAGAACACTCTCAACTCTTCTTAGAAGTTTGGTGGGAAAAATATCAAATATTGGGATAACAAACTTCCCCATGCGGAGTTTGCATACAATAGAGCTCCATCATATGCAACAGGAAAGTCTCCATTTGAAGTGAATTATGGAGTAAACCCTCTTACTCCCATTGATCTGATCCCACTTCCTATTGAGTCCCAAGTGAGTTTTGAGGCTGAACAGCGTGCCAAAGAAATGAAAAGGCTCCATGAACAAGTGAAGACCAGAATTGAAAGGGTGAATGAATTGTACAAGCAAAAGGCAAACAAGCATCGCAACTCTCTTGAATTTAAGCCTGGTGATCTGGTTTGGCTTCATTTAAGGAAGGAAAGGTTTCCCTCTCGAAGGAAGAACAAGCTCATGGCTCGTGGTGATGGCCCTTTCAAAATTGTTGAGAAGGTTGGAAGTAATGCATACAAGCTTGAATTGCCTGGAGAAACCAATATTTCTGCCACTTTCAATATTGGTGACTTAACTCCATTCTTGCCTGAAAATGAAGATGATGAGGATGTGCGGGCAAATCCAAATCAAGGAGGGGAGAATGATGCAGGATCAAACATGACTAATCTGATGACGTTAGCAAGTGACATCAAAGAAATTTCGAGCTCCAACTTTAGCTCTCAATTTCAGGTTGGTCCTCAAGCTGTTTTGGGCCAAGTTTTGCTTAGTTGGCTTCCTTAATGGGTCAACTATGTTGGGAAGTGATTATTTTGGCATCTAAACTCAAATGAAGATTCAGATTTCAAATTAAGGGGGAGCTGAAGAGTTTGGACGAATTTTGAAGACTTTGGCCTTAGAAATCCACTCTAGCACTTACTTTTTCAACATTCAATGTCTAGGAAGTTGTAGCCTAGTAAGTTATAGCCTAGTAAAGTGTAGACTAGTAAGTTGTGTAATCAGCCTTGGAAGTTGTTGGCTGTTTACTTTTTCAACATTCAATGTCTTGAAAGCTGTAGCCTAGTAAGTTGTAGCCTAGTAAGTTGTGTAATCAGCCTTGGAAGTTGTTGCCTATTAAATGCTGATGTATGTCATTATCAATGTTGTATGTCTTCTTTAAAAGAGAGTCCTTGTAACTCAAAAGATCAGATTTGTTGAATGAGAATTCTGAAGTTGCAAGTTCTTTCAAAACTTGTTGTTAATCTTGTTTTCTTTATCTAACTGTGGGAAGGTTAGTGGTGAGACAAGTGAGTTCTTTATCAATTGGGAGGGTGGCCTAGCCTTTAATCTCAGTTGTGGTGAACTCCATTTCCTGATCTTGAGTGGTGGCATAGCCTTTATCTCAGATCTCTATCCTCTGTTCTGTTCTTCAATTCAGAACTCCATACCGTCCATTACCCGTCACGCATCATTTTCGCATTCAAATCCCGTATTTTTCTACGATATCGCATTTCTAACGTTATATTCGAGTTTCGTAGTGTTTTATGAATTTTCAGGGATTTTAGAGCGATTTGGGACCCGATCTGGGTATGGACACATCTGACACCTGTGAGCTCATTGGCGAAGCTCTGCAGGAGTTCGCCGAGTTTTGGGAGCCATGGGAGGAGTGGAGGAGAGAGCAAGAGGAGAGGAGAAGCTTCAGAAAGAGTTTCCTAGGCGACTCGACGAGCAGAGCAGCTGCTCGGTCGAGAAGATGCAAAATGAAGAAAAGAGCAGATACGCAGCCTGCTCGGACTGAACAATCATGGTGCTCGGTCGAGCAGCCCTTAATTTTGATGCTTGACTAATCCCTTGCATGGCCCGAGCAGCTCCTTTGGCGCCCGAGTCAGCTGACTACTCGACCGAGCAAAGCTGACTCGGGCCGAACAGACAGAGTGATGATTTTTGGATGAGCGCTACTTCCTGACGTGCTCGACCGAGCAAGACGACTGCTCACCCGAGCAGCCGACCGAGCAACCTACTGTTCGATCGAGTCACTGACTCAGTCAACGATGCTGAAGGCCATTTTTGGAAAGTTTTCGAGCCGTCTGTTGCGCGCTTGAGTGAGTGAAGACGAGATCTGCGACATCATTTTAGGGGGTCGATTCTTTTTGTTAGTTTTTTTTGGGGGAATTAATTTTTGGAGAGGACATTAGAGAGAAAAATACTTATTAGATCTAGATAAAATTCTTGAAGATTATTGGATACTTTTTGGAAGTTCATTTGCTATTCTTGCGTTTGGAAATCTTGGTTTTTCTTTGGATCTATTGCTCGCTATTTTTCTTCATCTCTGGCACGTAAGTTTCTCAATCTTCATTCTATCGATTTACTATGATGTTTTTTCCTCTTAACAATTGTATTTTTATGCGTCAATATCATCATGAGTGAGTAGTCTCTTCTAGGGTTGATGGGTTAGCCCTAAGACCCTAGGGGGAGACATAGATCTGGATCCCTAAGTTGAATTAGAACTAAAGGGGAATATTTCGGTCGATCCTACCGAATCCCTAGGATAACCCGTACTGAGATCATGCCCACGGTCTGTAGAATTGATGTGCTTAAGGGGTATCCTTAGGATTCGAATAGGGAAATCGGTGGATCCAACCAAGGCTCGTGACCAGCCCGGCTCGTGCCTTGGGGGGATCCACTGATGAACTATACCGCTATGTTGACGGCTAACACTATTGCGTCAATAAGAGCCACCGAAATACCTCGCAATTCTAACCCACGAGAGTGGTACGAATTGGGAGATTAATCCTCTAACCCTGATGCAACGTAAGGATCCTACTACAACGTCGATCCTCAACGGTATTAGCGGTGACCCCTAAAACCCTAGCCCTTTTTATTATTGAATCATCAACAACACCACATCCAATTCTCTCAACCCGACATCTATCTCATTTCGAGATATAAAAGTAAGCTGAGAACCCAATTCCACTGTCACCGTTCCTGTGGGATCCAACATCCTTTATACTATAATTTGACACCGTTCGCTTGCAGATCGAGCCCGGAATTGACACCTAGGGGCCATACCACGCCTGGCGACTGTGACACTGCCGGGTGGAATATAGATGTAGGTTTCGGGTGCGTCAAGTTTTTGGCGCCATTGTCGGGGACGGTAATAGTGTTATCTCAGTTTATTTTTACTTTGAGAAGTTTGCTAGTAACTCTAATCATCCCTTATTTCTCCACCATTTTTTTCTTTTATTTATTACCGTGCTACTAATGGTATTTGTCTGAGTTGTTTTGGTGCATGAACACTCGCTTCGGGGCATTTAATCAAGAATTACTATTCGACCCCGAGATTGAGAAAACAGCAAGGGATTTGAGGGCCTCAAGCAGAAATCAATCTCCCTCTGCCCAGATGGCAGACAATAATACTCCTTCTCCTCGCACCGGGTCCATCAGGGACCATATGAAACCAACATTTGGAAATAACTCCTCTATCCTTAGACCGCAACTGGCGGCGGCAAGCTTTGAGCTGAAGACGGGGCTCATAAATTTAATGCATCATGATCCCTTCCATGGGCATCCTCATGAGAACCCCAATCACCACATTGACACTTTCCTGGAGAAGTGTGACACTTTCAAGGCTAAGGATGTGAGTGATGATGCTGTCAAGCTGCGGATTTTCCCATTCACCCTGAGGGATAAAGCCTCGTACTGGTTGCGGGCCCATCCGCCCAACCATTTCACCACATGGGAGAAGTTGGCACTCGCCTTCGTGGATAAATTCTACCCTCCCTCGAAGACGGTGCGGATCTGGGGGGGCCATTTCGAACTTCAAACAGCTCTCGCAAGAGTCTCTTTATGTAGCCTGGGAGAGATTCAAGGACCTCCAGCATCAATGCCCTCACCACAGGATCCAGCCTTGGGACCTGTTGCAGAGCTTCTATAATAGGCTGCAGCCCAGCACCAAAATGATAATTGATGCTGCTTGCGCAAGGCGCCTTGCTAGATAAATCTCCTGAAGAAGCCATAGACCTGCTCGAGCATATGGCAGCCAATAATCAGCAATGGAGTGAAGAACGAACCATTGTGACCCGGACCCCCGAGGTCAAAGCTGCCGGCCATCTGGACTCTCACATCGAGACCTTGAGCAAACAGGTGGCCAGAATTGAACAACGCTTGGATTCCATCTGTAATACCCCATATCCCTATATACGTATATATCTACGTATTTTTGGGAGTAAATATGTATGTATATTTTTCGGGAATATGATTGTATTTTTCCTTTAATTATTTGGTGTAGGAATTATTTTTAAATGGTTTTAAACTCATTAATTGAATTTAGTAGATGAGAGTATTTGGAGGAATACTTGTATTTGAAGTGTAAGTAGTATTTCTTCATGTATTTCCATTTTCTTAAAAATACAAAATCCCAATTTTCTTTACCATGACAACACAACACATTAGGTGGCATCTTATGAGCTAATAAGAGTACACATGGCTTAATTTTGACTAAGATTTGTGGAGGAGAGGATTTTAGGGAAATACAATTTTCAAGGCATGAAACAAAAACCAAAATCTCTCTCTCTCCATCTCATTTTCAGCTATGGCTGAAAATTCTCCCCCTTTCATCCCCATTTCTCCACCATCCCACCACCTACCTCCTCCTAAATCACCACCCACTCCTCCACCAAGAAATCATGGCTTTTCCTTATCATTCTAACACCTAAATTCCTCAAAATCCATCTTTTGGAGGCCAAAGTTGGAGAAGGAGACTATGAGCCCAAGATTCATCAAGGATTAAGAAGGGCAAGAGAAAATTTTGGAGGACTTGTTAAGGTAGAAATTCTTATCACCTTAGTAGGGTTTAGTTTTAGAATTAAGGTTTTAATTAATTAGCAAGTTCTTTAGATTTTGTGTAGAAAATAAGTTTTGAACTTCATGCTGAAATTTACACAGAATTGATCGAAACTTTGGTAGCTTTCTGCACCTAATTGGCTACATGGAATTGCCTGAAAAAAATATATGTTTCTCATATTGAAGTTATTAACAACTTTAATTTTTACAAGTTTCGCAAATTCGTATTGAAAATTGGGGTAAAAATTCAGTTTCTAAAACTGGTCTATTTTTAGACAGTTTTGACACCTTTCAGTAAAACGAGTAGAACTCCATGCACACTTTATAAAATATTATGATCTTGATGCCGTTGGAAAGCTGACTTCAAGATATTCAACCAGTGATTTTTCTAGATTTTCTGTAACTTGTAGAAAAATGGACTTGAACTGAACTCAGTTTCTGGTTCAGAATGCTGAAATTATACCTGTTAGGAGAAAATCCACCATAAATCACATATGTCAACTGAGCTTATAAAAATTGGTCAGTGAAAGGAAAACACCCATATCTACAACTTTCGTGAAGGGACCAAAGACCAATTCTGACTGTAGATAGGCTAAAAGTGGTATTCTTTCTGCTGTAACAGTTTTGACAGATTCATATGCTAATTTTGCTTAGTACTTATCAATGTGTAGTTTTGTTTGAAGTTAAGTTTGTTTGTGCTAATCATGTTCTCAATGACATGCTCTTGATACATGTAATTATGCAGATGGTTCATGAAATATTCGTTATGTTAATAATGTTTAATTTCAATTTGTTTATGCTTTTGTGCTCACATTAGGATGTTCATAACGATGAGTTTGTGATGATAATCCATGCAATTCTTTAATTGAGATGATGATGATGATGATGATGATGATGATATTTGTTAAAAGTTGGTTAAAAGCGGTATTCAAGTCCGCTAGATGATTCGTTGACAAACGAAGTAATATCTTGAAAACTGAGAGTGAGAATGAGGAATGTATCAGTCCTCCTAAAGGAGGGTTACACGGGTTTGGGGGAAAACGGGTAAACTTTAGGAGTCAAGGAGCAGACATATGATATGAATTCTCACCCGCTGTATCACTCCCAGAAGGGCGAGTTGAAAGGGTTGGAGAGGCCGCTGGTGTACTCGTGATGCATCATGACGGTAATTGATGGTTTGCTCCGTTTGTCCGACAGAAAAACCGAGTTTGTCTCACTCCCATACCTTGTTCCGTTCGGGTACGGAGAGTTACGAGAGGCCCCTCCAGTGCCCGTGTCGCTGGTTGTGGTACCACTTTTTCACCCACCCTGGGTGAAGTCCGCCTCCTTAGCGTTCTACGGTTTACACGGGTTCCAAATATGTGAATCAATAACTTATAGTAGTTGTCTTTAATTTATAAATGTTGTTATATCATGTCTCCTTATTTTTGTGTACTTTAATGCTTTTGTCCCATGGTAACATGTTCTTACGCTTCCTTTCAATAGCTGCATTTCATAATATGGTTTCAGATGCATGTTTTTGCACGTTCTCATAACTAGGTTCGCATGTTGGAATGTGATTACTTTTACGCACCATGAACCTTACTTGTTAGACTACCCTCCCTAGATAGACAGACTAGTTCTAAAACTGGGTCCTACTAGAGTGTTAGGAGTTTCTACTGGGTCACGCGTTGACGTGTCCCCGTTGACTTTCAGGTCATGTGAGTTAGAGGTTGGAGATAGCGGCTGGAGCTTCGGAGTTGGTGATCAGTTGTAGTATTGGGTGGTGAGGGGTATGATGAGAGACTTGTACTTTTGGTGTTTCTTTTCGGGTGGACCTTTGTACTTAGAGTTGTGAAAATGAAGATGTTGGTGTATGTATAAGATGTATCAATGTATCAATAAAATGGAATATTGTACTTTTGTTATTTTCTCAGTGTTTTTATCTGTGATCGAGTTTTACTTGTACTTCCCAGCACGTGCGTAGTACCTGCAGCATTCTTTTGTTCTCTTCCTTTCTCTCTTTCTACGTAACACTCGTTGATCTCGGAATACTTGGGACGGATTCGTACTTCCCGGGTATCCTGGAGAGCGGGTCGTTACAGTTGGTGGCCCATGCAGGTCTCCTCACTGCGGCGTGCGTAAGGATAGTGCGGGTAATGCTCCATAAGAGTAGTCGTATCTTAAGGTGGGTAGTAGCCTTAGAATCTCAAGTGAGCCATTAGTAGTATAGAGACTAGTTTTAGAAGGCTAAGAAAGGACTTAGTCCAGAGTGGACAGATTGTCACCTTTGGGTTGTACCTCGACATTTATAAGTGTAGTTAGAATGTACTCATGTGTAAGGTATATATATAACTCTAATATGGAAGCATTAGTAAGAGAGCTAGTAAAGTACAATAGTATGTGTTCTTAGGTAGAATATATTAGTATGTGTGGGCGGTTATGTGTTCGCATAGATATATAAGTATTACAGGTATATTGGCATATATTCTTATAGGCATGTATCTATAACTATACCTGGATGTACGCTACATTAAAGATACTCGTATGACTATTTGTGTGTATCCTTATAAGCCATGTTGTAAGCGTTCGTATATGGACGAACTATGAGGTGTATGTATAGAAATGTTGTTTATATGAATTGAGGAGTAGATAATATATGATGTGTAAATCTAAGTGTAATGCATACTATCTGTGTAATGAAGTATTGTGTATCGTATATAAAGATGTGCTAATATACGTTTTATCTGCATTAAGTGTATATGGATGACTATGTGATTTTATGTATAGTTGTAAGTATAGATACTGAATTATATATTTAAGGGGTGAAAGGAGATAATTTGTATATGGATATCTGAGGGATGTTTATATATATGGAGTATTTGTGTGTATAAATATTAGTGTATAACTAAATTCGTGATGTATGTGTTGGTATATGAATGTTGCTTGTACGTCTGGGTGGATGTACATTTGGATGTATAAGAGTGTATGACGGTATACATGGAATAATTATATGTGTATGCGGTTATATGTTTGTATGAATATACAAGTATTGTATGTCCGTTGTCGAATGTATCTGTGTGCTATACTTATGTGTGTATCTGTGGCTATACATACATGTATATACTACTACCTTAGCTACTTGTGTGACTATACGTTAGTATGTGATATTATAAGTATATGTGTTAGTATGTGGTTGCACTATCAGATGTAGGTGCAATAGAGTGATTGTATTGTTTGAGATGTAAGTAGTAAGTATGTATATATATTTATAGTGTGATATATATAGCATGCATGTGTGGATCCTTGAGTTCCATCCATGTATGTGTGGATATGTCTTAAGAGTATTAGTGTTATGAGTTGATGTATGTGGTGAGTATATAATGCATGTATGGCTGTAAGCTGGTACGCTTACGCCTGTGTATAGATGAATATAATTTTGTATGGTTATCTATGTGTATTGATATTGATATGGTAGATCTTGTGCAATGATATATCTGTGAATGTTGGATGGGTACTAGGAGACATACATGATTGTATGTCTGAGTATAGAGGTGCATGTGTATATATGTGTACATATGGTAACCTACAAGAAGTGTGTATCATGGACCTATATAGTTGATTGAGCTCTAGGCGATGTATAGATACGATATACCGTATGTATTGGTAATATGTGTTGTATATGTACATACTGATTGTGTAAGTCCATGCGCGGATTTTTGTGCTCCACTCATGCATGAGTGAGCATGCCTTAGATGTACTAGAGTTGTGTGTTCGATACATATATGAAAGATGTATTTTGTTGCCTGTCTGACTGTAAGCTGATACGCTTACACCTGTGTTGGATGGATATGTCATTATGTGAATATTTGTGTGTGTTGATATTATTGTATGAGACTCTATGTAATGACGTGTAGAAATGTGGTTGTGTAAATTGATATAGTGAGATATGTATATTTGAGTATAGTTACTATTGGAGGTGTATCATAAGTAGTGTGTGAAATATATTGGCTTACTAAATTTTGTGTATATATATACATATACCGTATTGATATAATTCTTGTGCTATTATTTATACATAGTATTGTGTGTATATATATACTACATTGAATATATGTTACGATGACAGCTTGTATGTAAGTATATTTGTACTGTATATAGGTGAATAAATATAGACTTACGTGAGTGAATATTGGATATGAATACATATGAATGTATACTCGCATATATAAAGTGAGTGTGTACTAGAAGGTTGATATACTATACATACATACTGTCAGGACTATTTACTATAGTGATATGTATTATGTGCATACTTGAGTGCGAACTATTATATATAATTGTCTATATAGTTGAAGGTGTTTATACTTACGTGCTTAAGTGATATGTTTGTGTATGGTTACCAACTGGATATGTAGTGCATCATATCGGTGTGTAAAGTATTGGTGTATGACTACCTACTATAATTGTATCCATATTTGGATATACCTATTTGCATATGTATGTTAGTAAGGTTGTATGCATATTGGATGTGATGTATATAGTAGTATGTGTATCTATAAATGGATGTATATTTGAACTATACTCTGATGTATCTAGGTATACCTATAGGTATGTGTATATGTAAGTATGCTAGCTGTGTGACTTATGAGTATGGTGTGTTTAAATATTATGTGAACATGTATGTATGTAGATATATAAATACAAGGAGTGTGTGCTTACATATAAAGGTGTATGTATTTAGATATATCTATATGTATCCATGATATATCATATGTCTTTGGACATGTATTTGTGTGTATCTATTTGTAAGTGTATATATAGTGAGTATAATAAGTGTATAAATATTAGAGTGTATATTGATGCCTTGGGTGTATCTATACATATTTCTACTTATTGCTATGTACGATATTGATACATGTGTCCATGTGTATAGGGGTACTAGTATGTGTGTACATATTAGTCTGTATATATATGTGAGGGTTCTCATGCAATATAGATATATTTGTGAGCACATGGAAGGACGTGGAATGTATAATACTATGTATGAGTTGTGATGATTTGTCTTTATACATGTATCCTTGGATAAGAATGGGTATGTATATGTGTGTGATTTATGGTATAGTGTATGTATATATGAATATGTAGTATATCCATATAGCGTGGTATGTATTTCGTGGGTAGAGAGACCCTTGGACTATTTTTAATCTCCGGTCAGACCCTTAGCATATAAAGTCCGAGGGCGGACTTTGTTTTTAAGGTGGGTAGAATGTAATACCCCATATCCCTATATACGTATATATCTACGTATTTTTGGGAGTAAATATGTATGTATATTTTTCGGGAATATGATTGTATTTTTCCTTTAATTATTTGGTGTAGGAATTATTTTTAAATGGTTTTAAACTCATTAATTGAATTTAGTAGATGAGAGTATTTGGAGGAATACTTGTATTTGAAGTGTATGTAGTATTTCTTCATGTATTTCCATTTTCTTAAAAATACAAAATCCCAATTTTCTTTACCATGACAACACAACACATTAGGTGGCATCTTATGAGCTAATAAGAGTACACATGGCTTAATTTTGACTAAGATTTGTGGAGGAGAGGATTTTAGGGAAATACAATTTTCAAGGCATGAAACAAAAACCAAAATCTCTCTCTCCATCTCATTTTCAGCTATGGCTGAAAATTCTCCCCCTTTCATCCCCATTTCTCCACCATCCCACCACCTACCTCCTCCTAAATCACCACCCACTCCTCCACCAAGAAATCATGGCTTTTCCTTATCATTCTAACACCTAAATTCCTCAAAATCCATCTTTTGGAGGCCAAAGTTGGAGAAGGAGACTATGAGCCCAAGATTCATCAAGGATTAAGAAGGGCAAGAGAAAATTTTGGAGGACTTGTTAAGGTAGAAATTCTTATCACCTTAGTAGGGTTTAGTTTTAGAATTAAGGTTTTAATTAATTAGCAAGTTCTTTAGATTTTGTGTAGAAAATAAGTTTTGAACTTCATGCTGAAATTTACACAGAATTGATCGAAACTTTGGTAGCTTTCTGCACCTAATTGGCTACATGGAATTGCCTGAAAAAAATATATGTTTCTCATATTGAAGTTATTAACAACTTTAATTTTTACAAGTTTTGCAAATTCGTACTGAAAATTGGGGTAAAAATTCAGTTTCTAAAACTGGTCTGTTTTTAGACAGTTTTGACACCTTTCAGTAAAACGAGTAGAACTCCATGCACACTTTATAAAATATTATGATCTTGATGCCGTTGGAAAGCTGACTTCAAGATATTCAACCAGTGATTTTTCTAGATTTTCTGTAACTTGTAGAAAAATGGACTTGAACTGAACTCAGTTTCTGGTTCAGAATGCTGAAATTATACCTGTTAGGAGAAAATCCACCATAAATCACATATGTCAACTGAGCTTATGAAAATTGGTCAGTGAAAGGAAAACACTCATATCTACAACTTTCGTGAAGGGACCAAAGACCAATTCTGACTGTAGATATGCTAAAAGTGGTATTCTTTCTGCTGTAACAGTTTTGACAGATTCATATGCTAATTTTGCTTAGTACTTATCAATGTGTAGTTTTGTTTGAAGTTAAGTTTGTTTGTGCTAATCATGTTCTCAATGACATGCTCTTGATACATGTAATTATGCAGATGGTTCATGAAATATTCGTTATGTTAATAATGTTTAATTTCAATTTGTTTATGCTTTTGTGCTCACATTAGGATGTTCATAACGATGAGTTTGTGATGATAATCCATGCAATTCTTTAATTGAGATGATGATGATGATGATGATGATGATGATGATGATGATATTTGTTAAAAGTTGGTTAAAAGCGGTATTCAAGTCCGCTAGATGATTCGTTGACAAACGAAGTAATATCTTGAAAACTGAGAGTGAGAATGAGGAATGTATCAGTCCTCCTAAAGGAGGGTTACACGGGTTTGGGGGAAAACGGGTAAACTTTAGGAGTTAAGGAGCAGACATATGATATGAATTCTCACCCGCTGTATCACTCCCAGAAGGGCGAGTTGAAAGGGTTGGAGAGGCCGCTGGTGTACTCGTGATGCATCATGACGGTAATTGATGGTTTGCTCCGTTTGTCCGACAGAAAAACCGAGTTTGTCTCACTCCCATACCTTGTTCCGTTTGGGTACGGAGATTTACGAGAGGCCCCTCCAGTGCTCGTGTCGCTGGTTGTGGTACCACTTTTTCACCCACCCTGGGTGAAGTCCGCCTCCTTAGCGTTCTACGGTTTACACGGGTTCCAAATATGTGAATCAACAACTTATAGTAGTTGTCTTTAATTTATAAATGTTGTTATCTCATGTCTCCTTATTTTTGTGTACTTTAATGCTTTTGTCCCATGGTAACATATTCTTACGCTTCCTTTCAATAGCTGCATTTCATAATATGGTTTCAGATGCATGTTTTTGCACGTTCTCATAACTAGGTTCGCATGTTGGAATGTGATTACTTTTACGCACCATGAACCTTACTTGTTAGACTACCCTCCCTAGATAGACAGACTAGTTCTAAAACTGGGTCCTACTAGAGTGTTAGGAGTTTCTACTGGGTCACGCGTTGACGTGTCCCCGTTGACTTTCAGGTCATGTGAGTTAGAGGTTGGAGATAGCGGCTGGAGCTTCGGAGTTGGTGATCAGTTGTAGTATTGGGTGGTGAGGGGTATGATGAGAGACTTGTACTTTTGGTGTTTCTTTTCGGGTGGACCTTTGTACTTAGAGTTGTGAAAATGAAGATGTTGGTGTATGTATAAGATGTATCAATGTATCAATAAAATGGAATATTGTACTTTTGTTATTTTCTCAGTGTTTTTATCTGTGATCGAGTTTTACTTGTACTTCCCAGCACGTGCGTAGTACCTGCAGCATTCTTTTGTTCTCTTCCTTTCTCTCTTTCTACGTAACACTCGTTGATCTCGGAATACTTGGGACGGATTCGTACTTCCCGGGTATCCTGGAGAGCAGGTCGTTACACCATCCCTGCATCCAACAGCACCTCTGCCTATCATCCTGGAGAGGACTATGCAGAGCAAGGTTACATTTCTAGCGAGGCACACTATGATGGTGCTGAATTATCAGAGTCTGTGCAGTACGTCCAAGGAGAGGGATGAAATCAATGGCAACACCCGGCCGCTCGGAATCATCCGAGATTCTCTTATGGGAATCTAAGTAGAGGGCTGCAACCTCCACAATTTCAGAGACCGCCACCCCCTCCTCAGCAACAATATGGGCAGCCACAGGATCAGCAACAGAGCCGGTTCAGGCCAGCTGGACCCTATCGACTGCCAGGTTATCAATTCAATCGGTCGTCTCAACAGGGCTATGTGCCAAGTCCGCCTCGGTCCAATCTGGAGGCCACATTGGAGACTTTTATGAGTGGTCAAGCCCGGTTCAACCAGGACACTTCCGTCCAGTTCAAGAACATAAATACTTCACTAGATGAATTGAGGGGTCAGATGTCCCAGCTTCTGAAGAATCAAGGGAGGTTGCCCTTGCAACCAGAGCCAAATTCGAGGGCCCAAGCGAATGCTATGGTTTCTGTCACCACACGTGGAGGATGGGTAACTGACCCCGTCATAATCCTGGTTGTGAACAAGGAGAGAGTCAGTGCTGAAGAAGCCGTTATTGGCGGTGATAAAGAAGAGGCTACTGAAGAGCCTGCAAAGAATAAGGAGAAGGTAGACCCATCATCCATCACACCCATGACGACGACGTCTCCTGTTGATGTTGCAAAGAACAAAGCAAGCCGACCTTCCCCGCCATATCAACAGAGGTTGGCTTTGGCTAAGATGGAGAAGAAATACTCCAAATTCACGGAGCTGCTGAAGGGGATCCAGTTAAATATTCCATGCATAGATGCTATCACGGAGATCCCCATCTATGCCAAGTTCTTAAAGGATCTGATCACGTGAAAGAGGAAGCCCGAAGAGATAAAGCTCATGGAGGGGTCCACCTCCGTTATAAAGAATCATCTCCCCCGGAAGGTACCGGATCCGGGGAGCTTCACCGTTCCGTGCTCCATTAGAGGAATGCCCATCAGCTGAGCTTTGATCGATCTAGGGGCGAGCATCAGTTTGATGCCACTCTTTATATTTGAGAGATTGCAGACCGGAAGCGAATTAGAGCCGACAAATATGTCCATACAGCTTGCGGACCATTCGATCACTTACCCGGTGGGCATAGGCAGTGATATTATTCTCCAGATACCCCTGGGTTATGTGTTCCCATTGACTTCGTCATTATTAACATGCCCGAGGGAGGGAGCTCCCAGCTTATACTTGGCCGCCCCTTCATGGCGACGGCCGGCATCTTGATTGATGTCAGAGAAGGGACTCTCTCGTTGAACGTGGGCAACATCGAAGCTGAATTCAGGCTGCAGAAGCCAATGAAGGAACACGTTCGTGAGGAAGGAGCTAGCTACTTGGAGCTCCTGGAAGATGAAGCTGTAGAAAATTTTACTTCAGAGGGGGTCATGAAGGACCTGATGAGAAGAGGTGTTGACGATGACGGCGACCCAACCTACCACAAAGCGATGGCCGCCTATATCCGAGTGTTGGATGAGGAGATTTTGAATCATTCTCCAAATCGTGAAGAACCGGAGGCCATATGCTACGCGAGGGAGAAGCTTGAAGTAGACGGATACCAAATACTGTCGGATTGCGTCATCAGCAAAAATGACGCGCAAATTCTGCGTGCACTAGACAATAATTGATAAACCAAAGGGAGTCGAGCTCATGACTCAAAACGAGCGCTTATTGGGAGGCAACCCAATCTCTTAGATTTTGGATTTTCTTTTTCAATTTCTGATTTTTACTTCATTTATTTGAGAAAACCAAACAAAAACGTTTTTATCTCTCATAAAACTATAAAAGCATAAAAATTTGATGAGTTCATCCTCTTTACAGGTTGGACATGAGGGGGCATGCAAATCGACGTTTTAAACGAAAGAAAGTTGGAGGAGAGCAGCAATTTTGAAGAGCAGATCAAAGAAAAGGAGCTGAAAAGAAGATACAGTTTGCTCGACCGTGCAGCCAGTCTGCTCGGTCAAGCAGCGCATGCACGAGAAAGAGGAGAAAAACGGCGTTCTGTCTACCCGACCCGAGTAGCCCATGCTCGGTCCGAGCAGCGAGCTGCTCGACCAAGCAGCCGATTACTCGGTCGAGTAGCACAGGTTCACGAGAATATTGAGAAAATGATGTTCTATCTGTGCTGGCCGAGCAGCCCATGCTCGATCCGAGTAGCTAGCTGCTCGCCCGAGCAGCACACTGCTGGTCGAGCATATGAGGGAGTACTCTTAAACTGTTTTTTTGCTTGTCCGACTAGATTCGCTGCTCGATCGAGTCAGTCTACCCTATTTTCACTGGGCCCCACCTCCAAACGAGTTGGGTTTTTAACCCAACTCGTTTTCATTTTAACCCATAATCTCTCATAATTAACCTACGCTCTCGAAATTTACTGACCCGAGCAAACCCCCATCAACCATACTCGATCTCCCTAGTCGCCGTCATCCTCCACCCACGTCACCGCCTGTGTCGCCCCTCCGGCCGCTCCACCTCCGATCAGTCCCCCGCCCCCTCTCTCTTTCCCCATTTCCTCTTTTCTAATCGACGACGGCCACCGACGGCATCGCAGCTGCGACGGCGCCGCCCACCTCAAACCCCCCCGACGCCCCCCCATTCTCCTCCGCCACTCTCCCCCTCTCTCATCGCACCTCACAACCCCCTGATCGCCCGGTCGTCGGTGCCCTAAGACGGCTCCCGCTGCTCGATCGAGCACTCACAGTGCTCGAGCGAGCAGCCAGCCTCTTCTCGACACAATCCGCCCAGCTGACCGAGCACACTAGTGCTTGGTCCAGATCTTCCCAACAGCAGCACTGCTTGGACCGAGCAGCTGCTCGGTCGAGCAACCCCAATTCAGCATTTCCCTATTTTTAACTTTCTAATGCTGACGTTTTTATTCTTTCTATTTCAGTTAATGTTTGCTACGTCAGCAGCCATTACCTGGATTAGCTTAGGGGAGATCTTCGCATTTGCATCGCTCGCACAGTCGGTACACTCGCTCCTCTATTTACTTTATATATACAGACACACCATATTTCCATCTCCACGATGGTTCGCACTAGAGGAGCCCCTACACCTCCCATTCATGGGAAGAGGCCGACCCCTGGCGCCTCCTCCTCCTGAGCCACACGTCACCCTCGCCTCACCACCACCACTACCCCCCGCAGAGGAGCATGTGCACGATACGTCGCCAGTGTCCTACTCTTCTCCCCCACGCTGCACACACATATCCACCACTACCATCCCCACCACTTCCGCACCAATCCCCACCACCTCAGCCATCTTCCCTTCTGCACCTCCCGCTATCCCCACTGCTCTTCCGCCCCGTGTGCAGACGTTTGGCATCACCTTCCGAGACGACGACCACCGTGAGCGCTTCGTTAGGCTCTCACAGCGTCGTCTTGTTCCCACCCTGTTTATAGACGTCCCCACCCTCCGTTTCCTTGGACTCCTTCAGGGAGTCCATTGGTTGTACCGTGCGATCGGCTTCGATCGTTTCCTTGATGTCCATGCCCCCACATACACACGCCTCACCCTGGAGGCCCTGAGCTCCATTGCTCGCACCTCGGCGGGTTATGTCATCACTTTTCGCCTTTTGGATCAGGACTGCACGATCACATACGAGATGTTCCGGGCACACTTCCATTTTCCCGCCATCCACGACCCCTGAGCAGCCTTCTCCCTAGATTACGGCCTTGGCACGTTCAATGCCACATCTTTCTGGCAGCGCATTTCGGGTCTGGACCACTACCGCCCTAGCCGGGCAAAGGCATCATGCATTGTGCATCCCTGCCTTCGTTACACGCAGTGCCACCTCGCCACCACCCTCTTTTGCAGGCCAGAGGTCGGGACCATGTCCCTTCCTGAGCTATCCCATCTTATGGGGATGACCCGACCACTACGCTTCCACCCAGACGGCTCCCTCCGCCCCTTCGTACTTTCTGACGCAGCCCACTGGCTGTGTCATCGCCTCATTCACACCGCCCGCACATACTACGCGACCGATATCTGCTGCGATAGATTTTTCAAGATCTTTGCACGGATGCTTGGCCTAGACCTTCCTGACGATCTAGTGACCCCTGCGGACTGGTTGAACGGGATGGCGCGCAAGGAGCACGCCTTCCACTCCCAAGCGTAGGAGTGTCAATGCAATAAAAATAACCGGTGAGTACTGGGTCGGATCACAGTGACAAGTCGTTCTATATTCACAAAATTGATCGATAAAGAAAAATAATAGCGCGATACAACAATCTCAACTAACAGTGGATGAGTGTGGAAAAAGTGTGGAATCTACAATCCTAGCCTACGCACTAAGGGTGGAGAGCCGAATCGGAAAGCAACGCGGAGGACTCATGTGGTGTGTGTGAATGAGGCCGTGGGCGTGGGAATTCATCCCAAATATAACTCAATTGATCTCCCGGCTAAGGGCCGATCAATCGG
Organism: Scilla litardierei; assembly: GCA_030789695.1. Lineage (NCBI taxonomy): Eukaryota > Viridiplantae > Streptophyta > Magnoliopsida > Asparagales > Asparagaceae > Scilla > Scilla litardierei. The sequence continues at coordinate 237,386 of JAULAV010004760.1, read as the reverse complement.
AGGATGCGGCATTTCATCGAACAAGAGGGGTTTAATAAGTAATGAATGAAATTCATGCGAGTAATAGACAATGAGCACATTAGAGAGGGTCCGCTAGGATAATCCTCTTCTTGGATTTCCCCTTAGGGTTCCAATAAACAAAGTTCTAGGGTTTCATCCACCAATTAGAAAATAAATACATGCTAGAGAAGAATTTCATAACCCAACAACAACAACAAACACAACACAACCACACAAGAAATATTTAGAGATCCATAATGAAAAGGAGAAGTTTTTACTCAAAACAAACATCCAATTACAACACAAAAATCTAAAACAAAATACACAAGAGAATGGAGAGATTTCACTCAAGTGTCACTCCCAGATGAGTTCTTCCACTCTCAAATGATCCTCCAAGCTCCAAGCTTCATCATCCTCCCCCCATAGCCTCCAAGCTCTCCCAAGCCCTAAAAAAACTAAAAAAAACAAGAACAGCCGAAAAAAATCCCCAAAACAGCGAACTCCCCTTTCAATTTTTCGCTACAGGCAATAAACCCAAGCGAATGGGTTGCGGGTCGGGCGCTGGCCGCCCGACCCGCCAAAAATCAGCGCGCGCTGCAGGCAAAAATGCGGAGCGGGCCGGACGCTGGGCCGGCCCGCGTCCGCCGTTTACTTTTTTTTAATTCTTTTTTTAATGTTGCGGCCCGCTCCAAGAGCGGGCCGCTGGGCCTTTATATTTTTATTTTTTTAAAAAACTCAAGCGACAGCCCACTGGAAACGAGCGGGCCGCCCGCAATTTTGGCAGCGGCTGGCGCCACGTGGCACCGCGTGGTTGCGCCACATGGCGCCCCATTATAAATCTTTTTCCTGTTTTAAACCCCCTTTCTTCTCCAATTAATTCCAAAAAATACCTAGAAATCTCAGAAAAATCCCAAAAAATTCTGGAAATTCTCCAAGACTCCCAGGTGTACCTGAAAAATAGGAGAATGAGAAATTAGTCCATATGATGAGAAAATTAATATAATGACTATTATAAATTAATAATGACCTCCCAAAATTCATATAAAATAATCCATTGCTCAAATAATTCCCAAAAAATGTCAATATGATCACAATAATAGCAGGAGCATATGAAAAATAATAGGAAGCCAATAAAGACGATAAAAACCGTATTTTGTGCAAAGAATGAGGATAAGCTCTAAAAATGACATGAAGTGAAAATATACCCAAAAAGAGCAAGATTAAGTATAATTCTTAGCACAAAATGGGGGTAGTTAGGGGGCATAAATATACACTTTTCACTCCGAATCACACACCCCAACTAGCTTTTTGCTAGTCCCTAGCAAAATATGCGATAAATTCGGGTTAAAAGGGAACACATGCACCAACTCACAATATCCTCATGGCATACCCCCAAATGATATTTCCAAATGATTTCAAAGCCAATATACCAAATGTATGAAAGTAAATAACAAATGACATTCTCTTCAAACCAATTACAAGAAAAGTAAAGTAATAAGACCGTATCACATATATCTGGATATATCATAAATGTCAAAGTTTCTAATTTTCATGGAAATGGCCAAAACAAAAGAATTTTCCTTCTAAGTGGTGGGAGATGAGATTGCATCAGTCATGTTGCTTATTCTTTCATTTATTCATTCCTTTTTTGTATTCTTTTTTTGAATGTTTATGTTTTGCATTCACGCGATAACGCTAAGAAATGCAAACACCGCCATCTTTTGCCTACACGCGATAACGCTATATAGGCAAAGGGATGGAATGATCCCCTAAATCTCATTTTTGGCGTCCTCCCCAATGTTTCGTGGGGTACCGGCTTCTCGATTTGATTAGAAAAACCATTCGCTTATACTAACGGTCTCTTTTTCATTCTCAACATAAGCAATCAATTCATCCACCCACTCCTAAGAAGAAAACAAAACATGCATCATATGGCCACACCCAATCCAATTAAAAACTAAGCCATTCATCCCAAATCATGCAATCACTTACATCAAACTATTCCCAAATTATTTCAAAGAGATATCACGACGTCTAAAATAGCTTCATACATGGCATATTAGCATTTGACTCCAAATTGGAAAAGAAATGTAACATGCCAATCAAACATCGAAGAAGTCGATACCAAAATAATAATCCGAAAAAATTGCATGGCATTAAGCATGTAGGGACTAAGCACAAAGCAAGCGACGTATGGACAAGGAGGCTAAACATGATATGTAATAAAGTTCATTGGGAGATGGAAACATGGAGGGATCTCAAAAAAATTTAACACCAAAATCCTAACAATCCTAAAGATCCTAACACTCTCCCCCCAACTTAAAATAAACATTGTCCTCAATGTTGGAAGAGTATTAGATCTCGGCAAAAGATCCTATAAAAGAAAAGAAAGCATACGAAAGCACTAAAATAAAATATTTATTTATTTACACTATTGGAAAGAACACACCGTGGCAAAAGGCGGATCCAAAATTTCCATCGGAGGTGGCAATTGTTCCAACGCTCCTTTTGTTTCTTCCGCCAATGCTCCTCGGCCAAACGTGGCAATGGCGGCCATGTACACAACCCCACGCATCTCCTCAAAGTGTGTACCTATATAAGGAAGGAGACGGGTTGTATAAGAGAGAGATGAGGACACATTCCCAAAAAAAGACATCCACATATAATCATCAATATAAAATACGGAATGAAAAGTATAATGAATGTGTGAGAAAACTCCCTGGATGGTCAAATATGATGTGGTTTGAAGCTCATCCCCGCGGTATTCAATATCAATCGGGAGAGGAAGTGCTATCTCCATAGAAACTACCGAAGGAGAGGGAAGCTCGGGATCCATGATAGCATGTGGTATAGACTCACCCTCGCTTGCCTCTTCTTCGGGCTCATCAATAAAAGAACAATCCTCCTCATCCACTTCGCTCCCAAGTGTATGCGCGATCGGCTCCTCTATCTCCACCATGTCAACAACAATTCTTCAACAACTAATTGACACGGCCCAGCAGAAATAGGAGATGCCGTCATGATAATTTCCTCCACTGGCCCAACCAACTCCTCCATGCCAACACTTGGTTCCTCAACTACTTCATGGCATGGGGCACTCAATTCTTCAACTACCAGTGGGGTGAGATCCATAAGAACTTCTTCATTTGGGGCTTGGTGGACCAAAACTTCATGGCTTGGCTCATTTGGAGTCGCAACCAATGTGTGATCTTCCTCCTTGTAGGACTCCAAATAACGCCAAGCCGCATTCTCATCCATGTCCAAAAAGTGGTCGTTGTCCAACAAATCCACAAAATCCTGCATCTCCGGAAGTAGACCCTCCAAGAAGAATACAAGAAGACGCACCCTATCAAATCCATGATGTGGACAACCGTACACTAACTCTGAAAAACGCGTCCAAGCCTGAAAAAATGTCTCACCGATGCGCTAAGCAAAGTTCACCATTCTTCCTTGCCATATTTTGGTCCTGTAAGATGGAAAAAACTTCATACAAAATTTGTGCTTTAGTACAGGCCAAGATGGAATAAGATGTGTGAGATAAACTTTAAACCATTTTAATGCACTACCATCCAAAGAATAGGGAAAGAATTTAAGATAAAACTTTTCTGCACATGTGTTCCCATCAAAATGAAGCATGCAAGCACTCTCAAACTTCTTAATATGTAGGTAAGGGCTCTCCGCAGCCTTACCAAGGAATCTTGGTAGGGATTTGGTCACCCGCATGTCAAACCCAAGAAATTTTGAAGTACTTGCCATGTTTAAAAAAACAAAAAAAAAACAATAAAAAAGACTCAAAAAGCGTAAAATAAATAAGGAAGAACAATAAGTGAAAGATGAAGAATAAAAAAGACTCACACTAAGAGATAGTAGTATTACACTAAAACTTTCGAAATCAATCAAAAATTACTAATAATAGAAACCGTTGTCCCCGGTAACGGCGCCAACTGGTTGAACGGGAGGGCGCACAAGGAGCACGCCTTCCACTCCCAAGCATAGGAGTGTCAATGCAATAAAAATATCCGGTGAGTACCGGGTCAGATCACAGGGACAAGTCGTTCTATATTCACAAAATTGACCGATAAAGAAAAATAATAGCACGATACAACAATCTCAACTAACGATGGATGAGTGTGGAAAAAAGTGTGGAATCTACAATCCTAGCCTACGCACTAAGGGTGGAGAGCCGAATCGGCAAGCAACGCGGAGGACTCATGTGGTGTGTGTGAATGAGGCCGTGGGCGTGGGAATTCATCCCAAATATAACTCAATTGATCTCCCGGCTAAAGGCCGATCAATCGGAGGATGTGGCATTTCATCGAACAAGTGGGGTTCAATAAGTAATGAATGAAACCCATGCGAGTAATAGACAATGAGCACATTAGAGAGGGTCCGCTAGGATAATCCTCTTCTTGGATTTCCCCTTAGGGTTCCAATAAACAAAGTTCTAGGGTTTCATCCACCAATTAGAAAATAAATACAAGCTAGAGAAGAATTTCACAACCCAACAACAACAACAAACACAACACAACCACACAAGAAATATTCAGAGATTCATAATGAAAAGGAGAAGTTTTTACTCAAAACAAACATCCAATTACAATACAAAAATCTAAAACAAAATACACAAGAGAATGGAGAGATTTCACCCAAGTGTCACTCCCAGATGAGTTCTTCCACTCTCAAATGATCCTCCAAGCTCCAAGCTTCATCATCCTCCCCACATAGCCTCCAAGCTCTCCCAAGCCCTAAAAAACTCAAAAAAAAAACAAGAACAGCCGAAAAAATCCCCAAAACAGCGAACTCCCCTTTCAATTTTTCGCTACAGGCAATAAACCCAAGTGAATGGGTTGAGGGTCGGGCGCTGGCCGCCCGACCCGCCAAAAATCCGCGCGCGCTGCAAGCAAAAACGCGGAGCGGGCCGGCCGCTGGGCCGGTCCGCGTCCGCCGTTTACTTTTTTTTATTCTTTTTTTAATGTTGCGGCCCGCTCCAAGAGCGGGCCGCTGGGCCTTTATTTTTTTATTTTTTTTAAAAAACTCAAGCGACGGCCCGCTGGAAACGAGCGGGTCGCCCGCAATTTTGGCAGCGGCTGGTGCCACGTGGAGCCACGTGGTTGTGCCACGTGGCGTCCCAGTATAAATCTTTTCCCTGTTTTTAAACCCCTTTTCTTCTCCAATTAATTCCAAAAAATACCTAGAAATCTCATAAAAATCCAGGCGTACTTGCAAAATAGGAGAAGGAGAAATTAGTCCATATGATGAGAAAATTAATATAATGACTATTATAAATTAATATTGACCTCCCAAAATTCATATAAAATAATCCATTGCTCAAATAATTCCCAAAAATGGCGATATGATCACAATAATAGCAGGAGCATATGAAAAATAATAGGAAGCCAATAAAGACGATAAAAACCGTATTTTGTGCAAAGAATGAGGATAAGCTCTAAAAATGACATGAAGTGAAAATATACCCAAAAAGAGCAAGATTAAGTATAATTCTTAGCACAAAATGGGGGTAGTTAGGGGGTATAAATATACACTTTTCACTCCGAATCATGGACCCCACACGCTTGACCCTTGGTGTTCTCGAGCACATGCATATCATCAGGCCGTATGGGACCCGTCACTGGACATATCTTGTCGGCACTCACCATACTCCCCACATGGTACTTCCTACCCCTTACCTCACCTACATAGCTCCCATCTAGCTGATCTGGATTATTGACAGGGTCCACCCTCTACCTGCGCTCCACGTACTCGAGCCCCTGGGTGATCCCATCGAGGCACACGCCGATGCCCGGGTGCCCGGTTCCCCCGAGTACAAGGAGCATGACATAGCAGTCCTTATCGTCGTCCTTCCAGCTCCACCTTTACCCCTACCTCGCTCTGGAGGCACTACTTCTACCACCTCTGTATCCACCACTTCCACCACCGTCGAGTCTTCGGAGACTGTCTCCATGTTTTGCCCCGTGACTCAGACCTCTGTCCCCATCGTACCCGTGTCGGAGGGCACCGATATTCAGCCTGCTCCCGATCTTTCAGATCTTGACTTTCCTGAGCACGACCCAGCCCCCACTCTTCCACCACTTAGGGACCTGATAGCTACACTGCCTATTTCTTTAGGATCCCACATTCCACTGACCGGCACATCTTCGTCGCATGTATCCGCTATCCTTACCGAGAGCGTCTCGACGTCTGTCCACACTGCTGTGTCGACGACTGCTCTGTCCACTGTTGCCTCTGTCTCCACCACTGTTTCTCCTGATTTCAGCCACACCGCCGCATACACCTCCTTCGCTGAGATCCCGCCGAGCTCACCCTCTCCCACTTTTCACCCGAGTCACGGTGTATCCTCTTCACGGGGCCGCTTTACGAGAGTGGTGTCTCCCGGCCACATTTCCCGACCTCCCCTCGACTCCCGTACCACAGACGGTCGTCTGACAGCATTGGAGGAGTCGACTTCTCGCCTCCGACGGGATTTCGATGTCTTCGTCCGCTCGACGACGATACATCACGAGAGAGTTGAGGCAGACCTGGCCTCCATTATGGACTTACTTCGGACACGTGGCCCACCACCCGTGATCCTAGCACACGCCTCACCACCCCGGCCAGCCACTATGACTACCCTCGCACCACTCAGTGCTCCACATTCCCAGGATTCTGCAGAGCCTACTTATTCCACATCTGAGTCGGTCTTCACAGTAGATCCCACTTCTACAATATTGCTATTTTCAGCTGTGCCTTACACCACCGCCACTGACCTCCCCACTGACCCACCTACCGAGTTCCAGCCAGATCCTCCTACATTACCTGGTCCACAGCAGAGAGACCCATCACCACCCCCAGAGGGTGGTGCCTTTGTCTGATGCCGTCCCTTCCCATTTTTGCCTCCCTCATATATCATTGTGCCCATCTGTCTGTTCGGGGCCCTGATCTTAGATAGCTTGGAGGAGGACCCACACATGCATCATTTCCCTTCATCATTGCATCATGTCATGTTTTTACTTCTTCTTTGCACAGTTTCTATTTTATTTCCCCACATCCACCCACCCTATTTAGCATCATCTCCCGCCTACCAGCGTTTTCTCAGCAGTGAGGACACTGTTAGGTTTAGCTTGGGGGATGAGCGCTACCGCTTTATTTTTCGTTTTCCTTTTACATTTTCTTCCCTTTTTCAGCTTTTTAGTTTACTTTTTCACCCCCTTTTCACTTTTTCACCCCCTTTTCACTTCTTTATCTTTTTCTCATTCTGCATCACGTTTTCTGCTTTTTGCCATGCATGCATCCCTCTTTTCATTTTCATATTTTCTCCGCCCTTCTTCTTTTTATGCTAGGGATGTTCTGCATGATGATACTTCTCGTAGCCCTAGTAGTTACTCACGATGCGTACTATCTAATGACATGCTATTAGGGTAGTTTCAGTTTTACTTTCTATATGCGTGCATATTCTTTTGCCGATCTATCTGATTTAATGCCTGAAATGAATTGAAAATCAAATGCATGAAATAGTATCTAGTATGCGCTATGTTGGGTAATGCACCTAGATTCATGCATCACTAGAACACTTGGAGCATATGCTTTATATCTTATTCACTTCTGTTTGCATGCTTGATGTCATTGTGCCTATTACTGCATGCTTTTTCAGTGTTCATCTAGATGAATGAAAATATCCATGCTAGTTATGAGTTTAGTTAGAGTATTATCTTATTAAACCGTTGTGCACCTCTTATGAGTGAACCGAGAGATTCATTATTTTCCGTCTCCACATATCTTTATAGTTCTCTACATATTAGTTGGCTTCACCCCTACAGCTACCCTTACCGCATCTTACTTTCCAAAAATCCCAAAAAGAAAAAAAAGTATAGCTTCTAAATGAAATGAAATGAAAAAAAATAGAGAGAGAGAGAGAGAGAGAGAGAGAGAGAGAGAGAGAGAGAGATATATATATATATATATATATATATATATATATGTGAAAAAGAAAAGAAAAATAAATAAAATAAAGGAATAAAATTGTTTTTATACTTTCATTAGAAGCTATCACATATACTGGAAAAAAGACGAAAAATTCCATATCCTACTCCTAGATGCGACGCCTCAAGCTAAGCTTGGGGGGATGAACCAACTGATCATTTGAGTGAGTATGACATTAGAGTGGAGACGGTGCATAACGGGGAGATTTGATAATACTTAAACTTTACGAAATACTTTAGTTTTTGGAGATTTTTCGTGACTCGAAATGAATAATTGAATAGCATGACTCTTTCCATTCTCTACTGCATGCTGCGTGATTTCTATATGCTCCATGTGTATCTATGATTGAAAAGTGCATTGCCAACTCCTTTTATACTAGACTCTATGTACTGCATGAGATTGATATGAGTTGATGGCATTATTTTAGTGGATCCCTATCTTTTGTTTGTATTGCATGCTGGACATATGATCTGTAAAACTTGAAAATACCATTAGCATGTATTTTTACTATTCTGAGTATCGTGATATACTGCTTAGGCCTGAGATCTGACCGGACAACCCTAGCACCCTTCATCCATTTCCATTCTCTTTTGTTCTTATTTTTATCTTTTATTTTCTTTTTGTTTTCTCCTGGCGTACTAGTATTCGTCTTCCTCGAGGACGAGTAAGAGGTACGCTAGGGGGATTTTGATGTGTCCATATTTTACATCTTTTTCATAGCATCATGTCATCGCATTCCATGTCATTTTTGCATTCAAATCCCGTATTTTTCTACGATATCGCATTTCTAACGTTATATTCGAGTTTCTTAGTGTTTTATGAATTTTCAGGGATTTTGGAGCGATTTGGGACCCGATCTGGGTATGGACACATCTGACACGCCTGTGAGCTTGTTGACGAAGCTCTGCAGGAGTTCGCCGAGTTTTGGGAGCCATGGGAGGAGTGGAGGAGAGAGCAAGAGGAGAGGAGAAGCTTTAGAAAGAGTTTCCCAGGTGACTCGACCAAGCAGAGCAACTGCTCGGTCGAGCAGCTGCAAAATGAAGAAAAGAGCAGATACGCAGCCTGCTCGGATCGAGCAATCATGGTGCTCGGTCGACCAGCCCTTAATTCCGACGCTCGAATAATCCCTTGCACGGCCCGAGCAGCTCCTTTTAGCGCCCGAGTCAGTTAACTGCTCGACCGAGCAGAGCTGACTCGGGCCGAGCAGATAGAGGGATGATTTTTGGAGGAGCGCTACTTCCTGACGTGCTCGACCGAGCAAGACGACTGCTCGCCCGAGTAACCGACCGAGCAACCTACTGCTTGACCGAGTCATTGACTCGGTCGATGATGCTGAAGGCCATTTTGGAAAGTTTTCGAGCCGTCTGTTGCGCGCTTGAGTGAGTGAAGACGGGATCTGCGACAGCGATTTAAGGGGTCGATTCTTTTTGTTAGTTTTTTTGGGGGGAATTAATTTTTGGAGAGGACATTAGAGAGAAAAATACTTGTTAGATCTAGATAAAATTCTTGAAGATTATTGGATACTTTTTGGAAGTTCATTTGCTATTCTTGCGTTTGGAAATCTTGGTTTTTCTTTGGATCTATTGCTCGCTATTTTTCTTCATCTCTGGCACGTAAGTTTCTCAATCTTCATTCTATCGATTTGCTATGATGTTTTCCCTCTTAACAATTGTATTTTTATGCGTCAATATCATCATGAGTGAGTAGTCTCTTCTAGGGTTGATGGGTTAGCCCTAAGACCCTAGGGGGGAGACGTAGATCTGGATCCCTAAGTTGAATTAGGAATAAAGGGGAGTATTTCGGTCGATCCTACCGAATCCCTAGGATAACCCGTACTGAGATCATGCCCACGGTTTGTGGAATTAATACGCTTAAGGGGTATCCTTAGGATTCGAATAGGTAAATCGGTGGATCCAACTAAGGCTCGTGACCATGCCCAGCTCGTGCCTTGGGGGGGGTCTACCGACGAACTATACCGCTACGTTGACGGCTATCGCTATTGCGTCAATAAGAGCCACCGAAATACCTCATAATTCTAACCCACGAGAGTGGTACGAATTGGGAGATTAATCCTCTAACCCTGATGCAACGTAATGATCCTACTCCAACATCGATCCCCGACGGTATTAGCGGCGACCCCTAATACCCTAGCCCTTTTTATTATTAAATCATCAACAACACCACATTTAATTCTCTCAACCCGACAGCTATCTCATTTCGTGATATAAAAGTAAGCTGAGAACCCAATTACACTGTCACCGTCCCTGTAGGATCCGACGTCCTTTATACTATAATTTGACACCGTCCGCTTGCGGATCGAGCCCGGAATTGACACCTAGGGGCCATACCACGCCTGGTGACCGTGACACCACCGGGTGGAATCTAGGTGTAGGTTTCAGGTGCGTCAGTCGTCGGCCGTAAGACGAAGGTACCATGTCCCTCGCAACCAACTAATGACATCTGTCGTCAGCCGTAAGTCGAGGGATCAACCCCTCGCCATTGAACGGCTCTACTTCCATCGTTGATCGTAAGACGAAGGGACCATGTCCCTCGTAACCGACCGACGACACCCGTCCTCGGCCGTAAGATGAAAGGGCCATACCCACCGTAACTGAATGACTCTCCTTGTCGTAAGTCGTAAGTCGATGGGTTAACCCCATCGCAACTGAACGATGCAACTTTCGTCATCGGCCGTAAGATGAAGGGACCATGTCCCTCTCAACCAACCGACCACACCCGTCGTCAGTCGTAAGCTGAGTGGCCAACCCCTTGCCACTGAGTGACTCTACTTCCGTCGTCGACTGTAAGACGAAGGGACCATGTCCCTCGCAACCAACCGACGACACTCGTCGTCAGTCATGAGCCGATGGGCCAATCCCTCGCCACTGAATGACTCAACTTCCGTCGTCGGTCGTAAGACAAAGGGACCATGTCCCTCGCAAAAAACCGATGACACCCATTGTCAGCCGGGAACCGAGGGTCCAACCCCTCGCCACTGAACGACTCAACTTCTGTCGTCGGTCGTAAGCCGAAGGGACCATGCCCCTCACAACGGAACGTCTCTCCTTGGTCGTCAGCCGTAAGCCGAGGGTCCGCTCTCGCAACTGAATGATCCAACATCCGTCGTCAGCCGTAAGTCGATGGGTTAACAGCCTCGCAACTGAATGACACCTCTTAGTCATTGGTCATAAGCCGAAGGGACCATGCCCCTCGCAACCGAATGACACTACTTATTCATTGGCCGTAAGACAAACCGTACCTCCCGCAACCGAACGACTCTCCTCGTCGTCAGTCGTTATTCGATGGGTTAACCCCCTCGCAACTGAACGACGCTACTTCCGTCATCGGCCGTACGACGAAGAGACCATGTCCCTCGCAACCAACCGACGACACCCGCCGTCGACCATAAACCGAGGGGCCAACCCCTCACCATTGAGCGACTCTACTTCCGTCATCGGCCATAAGACGAAGGGACCATGTCCCTCGCAACCGACCGACGACACCCGTTGTCGGCCATAAGACGAAGGGGCAGTACCCCCTGCAATTGAACGGCTCTCCTCGTTGTCAGTCGTAAGTCGATGGGTTAACCCCCTTGCAACTAAACAACAACACCCGTCATCAGCCGTAAGTCGAGTGGCCAACCCTGTGCCACTGAGCGACTCTACTTCCATCATCGGTCGTAAGACGAAGGGACCATGTCCATCGCAACCGACCAACGACACCTATCATCAGCCGTAAGTCGAAGGGCCAACCCCTTGCCACTTAGCGACTCTACTTCCTTCGTCGGCCGTAAGACGAAGAGACCATGTCACTCGCAACCAATCGACGATTTTCGTCGTCAGCCGTAAATTGAGGGACTAACCCCTCGCCACTGAGCGACTCTACTTCCGTCGTCAATCGTAAGATGAAGGGACCATGTCCCTCGCAACCAAACGACGACTTCTGTCGTCAGCCATAAGCCGAGGGGCCAACCCCTCACCACTGAACGACTCAACTTCTGTCATCGACCATAAGCCGAAGGGATCAAGTCCCTCGCAACCGACCGACCTCTGCCGACTATAAGCCAAAGGGACCATGTGATTCATAGTGAAAAGTGTATATTTATACCCCCTATCTATCCCCATTTTGTGCTAAGAATTATACTTATTCTTGCTCTTTTGTGTATATGTTCACTTTATGTTTCATATAAGGGCTTATTCTCATTCTCTGCACAAAATATCATTATATGGACTAATTTCTCCTCCTCCTATTTTTCAGGTACTCATGTGAGTCTTGGGGATTTTCCAGAATTTTCTGGGAATTTTCTGGGCTTCCCAAGTATTTTTTGGTGAATTATTTAGAGGAGAAAAGGGGAAGAAAAGGGTTTTAAAAAGAAATTAAAGGTTTAAATTTATTCGCGCCATGAGTGCCATCTGGGCGAACCGCGTGGTGCATTATCTACCGTTCCCGCCTGATTCAGAGGGCAGATGAAGGCAGGCGGTTAGGGTGCGAACCGACCGACTGACCCGGATCCGATCCGCCAACTTAAAGCAGCGGGCATGCACACATCGGGTTTGCGGGCGCAGAAACCCGCAGCTGACAGGCAAACTCAAGCCCGATAAGCCATTTCTACCCTATTTTCGCATGGGGGCGATTTCCAGCGACCTCAGTTCGATTTTTACTGTTTCATTGGGGGTTTTGGAGCCCCTCTTCTTCCCCAAGGGCTAGGGCAAGGGTTGGAAGCCATTGGAGCTTGGTGAAGCTTGTAGGAGGTGAAAGAGAAGGGAAATCTTGGGGTTTTATTGGTGATTTCTTCCCTCTCTTGTAACATTTGACTCTAATGCTTTGTATTTCATTACTTGAATGATTATTGAATGATGGTGAGAATCATTAACTAGTTGTTTGATTATTGGCTTGTAATGAATGATATTTGTGTAAGGGACCCTGTGGGGCTACACACACACACACACACACACACACACACACACACACACACACACTAGGGGAGGGTGAATAGTGCAATTGCAAGCAAAGTGCTTAAGTAAAAGTTACTGAAATTAAAGCACAATAAGCAGTGGAAATTAAAGAGTATGCTCAACAACAACAAACGCAAACACAAGGAATTTACCCTAGTTCCTCAAAACTTGAGTACATCTAGCTACACCAATATTCACTATAATTCTCATACAGAGAAGTGAATACAATCTCACACAGAGATACCTCACACAGAGGATTTGGATTCTCACACAGAGAAATCCTTACTCTCACACAGAGAGACCTCACACAAAGGATTTGTTCTTTAACACAGAAAGAACCAAACTCTCACAAAGAGAGTAACTAATTCACATAAAGAGAAGTAGGGGTAACACAAAGGTGAAACGAAATAACACTTACCTATGCCTTGATATGATCTTACCATTGTGAAGAAGAAGGCATGCAAGTGAAACTCAAGTGCTTGAGATGAGGCTTTGATTGCACTTGATGATCTTTCTCTCTTCTAGGAATGAATCCTAACACTTCTTACTTGAATGTATGAAATGAAGAGAAGAAAGATGTTCTCCAAGAAAAGGAAGATCGAAATCCCTTGAAGAAATTCCCTAGAGCTTAGATGCTATATCATAAGATTGAAGCTCTAATGAGGGAATGAGAGAGATTAGGAGTGGTTATTAATTCCCAAAGACATTCAATATTAACCAATTCTCCTAAATGAACTAAGCCAACTCCTATATAAAGGAATCCAAGAAGAGCCCATAAAACCAGCCAAAAACCCAAAGGGAAGAAATCTGCAACGACTAGATTTTGGCAGTTTACGGCACAGACAGTCGACTGATGAACAAATGACAGTCGACTGCTCAACGGCTAGAAAAATATCAACGACTATAATCAGAGCCAAGACAGTCGACAGTAAAAGACTACACAGGCGACTGTATACAGACAGTCGACTGTATATCCTTCATCAGGCGACTGCGGTGGGGATGGAAATAAAACAGAGAGATGCAACTTTCGCACTTACGCCTTTCAGACGACTGATGGTCATTTCACAGTCGACTGTAAATATACAGGCGACTGTAAAAACTTCATCAGTCGACTATCTTGCAAATTGGGATGCAGCCCAGAAAATGCAAGATGCGCACAATCGACTATCGACTAATTCACAGGCGACTATAGAAACACATGCGACTGTAAATTGAACATCAGTTGACTGATGCAAAAAAGCTTAAGAAGAGTCAATAAAAATGTTGACTTGAGCTGTGCACCACAGTCAACTGTAGAAGGTTCGACAGGCGACTGGAATCACCCAGTCGACTGTAAAACCTTCATCAGCGACTGTTGGAGAGCCAGAGACTCCAATTGAGTCTTTGGGCAAGATGAATCTATTGGGTTGGATTCTATGATAATCCTAAGGCTCACTAAGATGGTTAAATGCATATGCATGAGAGTATGACCATCTATCAAGGCATTACAATAATCCTAGACTCAAAAAGAGAAATGCAAGTAATTGAAATTACATGGATTACAAATTGCATCTCCTAGAGTCTAAGTCTTCAAGCTCATGATACCTTGATGCTCCCCAACATCTCCAAGCTTTGGCACCTCTTGATGAGCTTCCCTTCATCAAGCTCTAAGCATTGGTAATGCTCCTTTAGATGTCTATTCATTATCATGCTCCAAGCTTTGGCTTCATTAGATGATCTTCATGACTTCATCCAAGCTGGAGCATTCCATCACTCTTGGAGGTCTTTAATATATCCATTGCATCATCCTCCAAGCATTTTGCTTTGTCTCATCAACATATAATCATTAAGATAAACTAAGACTAAAACATAAGATTGATTAGCACACTAACATAATGTATTGATCATCATCAAAACAACGTTAGTCTTGAACTCAAGAACTAACAATCTCCCCCCTTTTTGATGATGACAATCCATTATGTCAAAATATAATAAACGTTGAATTAAACAATGTGTGCTAACAAACTCCCCAATCAATATACAAATGTACACAAATATAAACATGCAAAGCACACATCATATTGATGGGTGTTATGCAAAAACATACCAACTGATAATAATGCATAAACAAGCACAAGGTATATTTTTACATCTATTTCTCTCCCCCATTGGCATATCAAAATGATGGGTAATAGCCAAATAGGAAAACCAAGGGCAAGAGAAATAACCATGCCATATGCACAAACATAATGTGAATGAAATTCAATGTGACATATGAATGGAAAAATAATGTTAGCAAGCAAAAATTCCATACTCCCCCATAATCAAACAAAAGATGCAAACATGGGAGTAATGGACACACTCACACAAATATGGGTACAAAATGTAAACATACAAGCATGGTACCCAAACAATGAATAACAATGCGAGTAAGCTAGCAAGTTGGAAACCAAACAAAAGTGGAGTTTGGTTTTTGTATATATTCTTATGAAAATATAACATGACGAACATATGATTCTATATACGAGTTCCTATCAAGCCTAGAGACATTCTTAGGAATCCACAAAGAAAGTGATTGGGATTCTTAGGAAGAGGTTTGGTTAAGACATGCGTAGAAGGTGAGGGTGCATGCTTATGAGGTGGAACATAAACATTAGTATGCCCCATGTGTGAAATATGCAATTTAGCATTAGGAACATTCACACAAGCATTTCTACATGCATAGGAACATTTGAAGCATGCAAAGGTTTTTCATCAATTCTAGCCTGCAAGCAATAATAATATTTCCTATGAGTAGAAACATCATGCATAGCATTCAAAGAAGAAGCATTCATATCAACATGTTTTTGAATAGGCTTATTAATATATGCAATACCAGAATACAAAAATGCATGATTTCTCTTTGGCTTAGAAATAATAGTTGATTTTTGGCCAAAAGAGTTGGATGTGACTTTCTCATTAGAATGCTCCCCAATAAAATTTATTTGGGTGCTTCTAAGAGAAGAGCTTGGTTTTTTCACCTTCAATGAAGAGGATCCCAAAACCGTGTCCTTACTCAATTTGAAAATTTCAATTTGAGTATACAATAGCTCACATTTCTTCAAAAGTGAAGAAATGTTGTCATCCCTCTTGGATAGGCATGAGCTAAGCTCACAACATTTTGACTTGAGAGACAATGTCTCATCTCTCAAAAGGTTGTAATCACTATCCGAGTGCATCTTCTCCATTTGGAGTTTGAGAGAAGCATTCTCATCCCTCAAGGCACTCAATTGAGAAAGAAGAGTATCTTTCTCGGTATGCAAATAATTAAGTTCAACATTATGTGATGCATACAGACTCTCTTTCACAGATTTGTAAAAATCACGATTATACTCAATACGAGCTTTAAGAGAGTCATTCTCTTTGCTCAACATGCACACATGGAAATCAAGAGCAATCTTTTCTTGATTCAATGCAATGGTTTGTATATCATCACGATGTTTGTATGATAAAGAAGTGCGTGTGCGAGCATGAGAGAGTCCATAAACAACGCATTATCATTTTCAATAAAATTACTGCGTTGAACGAGAGAGTTACGAGATACCTTATTATCAACGATGCTCTCATCATCGCAAGATTCCTCTCCACCATACTTTTCATCAAGATAATTCCATATCTTATCCGTCGTCTCTAAATCACATACTTTCTTTGCAATTTTCGTAGAGAAGGCATTGAGCAATGCATTCCAAACTTGAGCATCCGACGTGATAGACATTGACTCCTCGTGATCATCAAGCCATTGGAACATTTTCTTCCCCCATTTCGAGAAGTGTTTGCCTTTGAAGACGGGAGGAAGGGAGTGGGGTTGTTGAGACTTAGAAGTTATGCTTGCAAAAGCCACCAAACCAAGGCTCTGATACCAATTGTAAGGGACCCTGCGGGGCTACACACATACTAGGGGGGTGAATAGTGTAATAGAAAGCAACGTGCTTAATTAAAAGTTACTGAAATTAAAGCACAATAAGCAGCAGAATTAAAGAGTATACTCAACAACAACAAACGTAAACACAAGGAATTTACCCTGGTTCCCCAAAACTTGGGTACGTCCAGTCACACCAATATTCACTATAATTCTCACACAGAGAAGTGAATACAATCTCACACAGAGATACTGATGGGAAATTGGATCCCACCCCTAAGTGGTTTTGATGATGAGCACACCAAATGATATTCGTGTACTAACTACACTACAATTAAGTGTGCAGGTTATACAACGAATGAAAGCTTTACGCATACTCCGAAGAAGCGCAAACTGCGCTTAATAGGCAAAGACGATGTTAAAGTCAATGATGAAGCTCAAGCTCAAAAAGGAGAAGAAGCTCATAGAGAAGCTAGCATTCAAGTCATCATCTGACCAAGCTTCGTGAAGACTCATCTTAAGTCTAGAGTGTGTGAGTTGTGTTTTTCTTAGGACTATGTTAAAGCCAAATGAATATTCTACACACACACACACAATGATTTTCGAAAATGTTTTTAAACTTTTTTTAAACTTATTTGAGAGCATACTTTTCCATAGAAGCTAAGTTTCAACTTGTAGTCAACTACAAACACCCAGTAGTTCTCTACCCTGATTTCTGCCTTCTCCCTGAAAAGATACTCTGGGAGTCGACTACCAATATTAGGGAGTCGACTACCAGTGTAACAGATTTTCTCAGAAACTACTCTGGGAGTCGACTACCAACCTTAGGGAGTCGACTACCAGCTGTGCGATTTGACTTCCTTGATTGCCTCTCCCATTTATTATTTGCTTGATTTTTGCGCTGAAGTCAAATCATTTTGAAATTCAAAATCCTCTCTTAAACTCTATAAATAGAGAACCATATGAGAACATTTTTCCAAGAGAAATTCATATTTGAGCAAAGCTATAATTCTCTCAAAAAGTTCTCAAAGTTCTCAAGCTCTCAAAGTTCTTCAGTTTTTCTAAAGGCTAAGTTTTTAATTCTTTTGTGTTTAATTTCGCAATTATTTTCTCCGATCATTTCTAGCCTTTATAAATTGGTTTGATCTCCAAAGCTCATATCTTTTCTTCTTGAGATTCAAACATCAAGTTTTTCTTTTTGTTCTTTGTGTTCTTAACTTTTTATGTTTCTTTCAAAGATCAAAATCTTGATCATTGATCTCTAAAGCCCAAGTGCATATTTTAGAAGATCATTTTCAAGACAACCTTTTTTGAATTAAATGTTGTTGATCTCCAAAGCTAAAAGCTTTTTATATTGAGATTCAAAATACAAGTCTTTCTTTTTAATCTTTGTGTTTTATAATTATATTCTTTCAAAGATTAAAAAGACTTGATCTTTGATCTCTAAAAGCCCAAGTGCATATTTTTAGAAGATCAATTTTCAAGATAACTCCTTTGATCAAATTTGTGCTCATCTATATCATTTAATTTGATCAAGAGTTTTCCGATTTTCTTTAAGCCACATATACACAAATATATTCTTTTGGCTTTAGGAAATCTTGTAATTAATTTCATATTTGTTGCAAGTCTTTGAAGAAGACTTTGAATTGTAAATTCCCGTGTTATAAGGGAATAGTAGAAATCCTAGACAAGTCTAGGTGGTCAGAAATCCTAGATAAGTCTAGGTGGTCAGAAATCCTGGTCAAGACTAGGTGTTTGGGAAATCCTAACGAGTGAAGTTAGGTACTTGTATTGCTAAGGAAATAGTGGAAAATCTCGTACCGGATTGGTCGGGGACTGGACGTACCCAAGTTGTGGGGAACTAGGATAAAAATCGCTTGTCTCTGCGTTTGCTTTTCTGTGTTTGATTATTTATCTCTGCATGCAATTCCTATTTACTTTGTTATTATTGTATCTTTGTAATTCATTGTCATTATTGCAAAGATTATTTATTCATTTAATTCCGCTGTGTAAAGATCTCTTTGTAAAGATCTCTTATCTGATTGTAATCTTATCTCTATCATATTACTTGTAAGATTACTTTGTTGATTAAGAACCAAGCGTAGATCACTCTACTTGGCTTCTTAGGCAACATTAGAAGGGTTTTCAATTTGTGCTAATCACCGAACGAAAAAGTTTACTATTTGTACAACACTATTCAACCCCCTTCTAGTGTTGTTTGCCATCTACAGGATCCAACAGATACCTCAAACAGAGGATTTAGATTCTCATACAGAGAAATCCTTACTCTCACACAGAGGATTTGTTCTTTCACACAGAAAGAACCAAACTCTCACAAAGAGAGTAACTAATTCACACAAAGAGAATTAGGGGCAACACAAAGGTGAAACGAAATAACACTTACATATGCCTTGATATGATCTTACCAATGTGAAGAAGAAGGCATGCAAGTGAAACTCAAGTGCTTGAGATGAGGCTTTAATTGCACTTGATGATCTTTCTCTCTTCTAGGAATGAATCCTAACACTTCTCACTTGAGTGTATGAAATGAAGAGAATAAAGATGTTCTCCAAGAAAAGGAATGAGATTGAAATCCCTTGGAGAAATTCCCTAGAGCTTAGATGCTATAGCATAAAATTGAAGCTCTAATGAGGGAATGGGAGAGATTAGGAGTGGCTATTGATTTACAAAGATATTCAATTTAACCAAGTCTCCTAAATGAACTAAGCCAACTCCTATATAAAGGAATCCAAGAAGAGCCCATAAAACCAGCCAAAAACCCAAAGGGACGAAATCTGCAACGCATAGATTTTGGCAGTTTACGGCACAGATAGTCGACTGATGAACAAATGACAGTCGATTGTTCAACGGCTAGAAAAATCCCAACGGCTATAATCAGAGCCAGGACAGTCGACTATAGAAGACTACATAGGCGACTATATAACAGATAGTCGACTGTATATCCTTCATCAGGCGATTGCTGTAGGGATGGAAATAAAATAGAGAGATGCAACTTCCGCACTTACGTCTTTCAGACGACTGATGGCCATTTCACAGGTGACTGTAAAAACTTTATCAGTTGACTGTTTGCAAATTGGGGTGAAGCCCAGAAAATGTAAGATGCGCACAGTCGACTATCGACCAATTCACAGGCGACTGTAGAAACACATGTGACTGTAAATTGAACATCAGTCGACTGATGGGAAAAGTTCAAGAAGAGTCAATAAAAATGTTGACTTGAGCTGTGCACCACAGTCGACTATAGAAGGTTCGACAGGCGACTGGAATCACCCAGTTGACTGTAAAACCTTCATCAGGCGACTGTCGGAGAGCCAGAGACTCCAATTAAGTCTTTGGTCAAGATGAACCTATTGGGTTGGATTCTATGATAATCCTAAGGCTCACTAAGATGGTTAAATGCATATGCATGAGAGTATGACCATCTATCAAGGCATTACAATAATCCTAGACTCAAAAAGATAAATGCTAGTAATTGAAATTACATGGATTACAAATTGCATCTCCTAGAGTCTAAGTCTTCAAGCTCACGATGCATTGATGCTCCACAACATCTCCAAGCTTTGGCACCTCTTAATGATCTTTCCTTTATCAAGTTCCAAGCATTGGCAATACTCCTCTAGATGTCCATCCATCTTCATGCTCCAAGCTTTGGCTTCATTAGATGACCTTCATGACTTCATCCAAGCTTAAGCACTCCATCACTCTTGGATGTCTTTAATATATCCATTGCATCATCCTCCAAGCATTATGCTTTGTCTCATCAACATATAAATATTAAGATAAACTGAGACTAAAACATAAGATTGATTAGCACACTAACATAATGTATTAATCATCATCAAAACAATGTTAGTATTGAACCCAAGAACTAACAATTTGCTCTTCATTTATGATTATCATCTTTCTTTCATTATGAAGGCCTAGAGCCATTTGTGTGTGGATTGGGATTAACTAGGGCTTGTGTGATTGATTAGTAAGTGCTCTTCTCTTGCATTTAATAGACCTAGCATACCTTGAAATAGATGCTAGTAGTGTAGATTGATGGGTTGTGCTCTAGATTCCATTGAGTAATGCACTACCCTTGGTGGGGCCGTAGAACGGTGGTGTACCTTAAGGGCCACACCTACGTGCATGATCCATGCATCCTATTGAAACGGACGCAAGGATCGATTCACGAGCTTAAGTTAGGGATTTCAACCCACTAATCAACACATCCATGAATCGTGCATTACCCTTGGTGGGGCAGTAGAACGGCAGTGTGCCTTAAGGGCATTACCTATGTGCACAACACTCGCATACCTTGAAATGGATGCGAGGGTTGATTTATTTGGGATGGACCTATTGCTAATCAACCCATAAACCTAACAACAACATTCCACACACTCTTTCTAGCTTGCTTAGCCTCCTACTTTGGTCTCCACCCTACCTACCTTGGATTTGGCTCGACCGTGTCACCTCACACTTTTCCACACTATACTTGTTAGTTTAGTTAGTCGTACCAACACTTTTAGCCTTCCTTAGCCGATTGAGATTGAGATTGTGAAACGAATTGTCTCTGTGGATTCGACCTCGTACTCACGGGTTTATATTGCATTTGACACTCCATCTCTTGGGAGGAGAGCGTGTGCATCCTACTTGGATTGTGCACACCCTCGAGGTCAATCATTTGGTGGCATTGCCAGGGACAACGGCTTTCACATTCACATTTTTGGTTGGTTTTGGACACTTTAGGTGTATACTTCTAGCTTAGTGTTGAGTCTTTTTGATTGTTTATTTTATACTTTTTAAGTCATTTTTTCTTTCTTTCTTTTATTTTAAAAATCTTTTGTAAATAAATTTTTTTTCTTATGGATTCATTTTCAAACTTTAGTGATGCTTATGTGGAGGACTCCCAATTCCCACCGTTCTTTCACGGTATGGGGTTGGAAAATCCTAGTTCATTTATGTAAAGGTTTGAAAAATGGTGTAGAAAAGAGTTTTGGGATTTGTTTGATGAGAACATTTGTGCAGAGTTTATTTATTTTAAAGTGTTCCCCCATACATTGAGAGATGATGCTAAGATTTGGTTTGATGCTTTTCCTCAAGATTCTTTTTCTACCTGGCTTTCTTTTTAGACTGATTTCCTTCGAGCTTTCTTTCCTATTTATTACAGGATTCGGGTACACATGCGCCAGGCATTTGAGCAACACATGGCGAGCTTTATCCAGTTTGACGATGAGACCTACTGTCGGGTTTTTGTAATGCCCTGATAGCTACTACACAAGTACTAGAGGGGGGTGAATAGTACTTTAAAATAATCAAGAGTATAATTCCTAATTATTGTGCAAACACAACCAACAATGTGAAATGAATAATAACAACAAGAACTAAGCAACGCAAACAAGCGATTTAACGGGTTCGGATCCACCCAAGTCTCCCCGACTTGTTCCCGGTGATCCTACGTCCCAAACACCCGGATCCCCTCTGGCTACTTGAGTTAGAAACCTCTAACTCAAATTTGCACTATGAAATTCTTGTAGAAACTACTACAAGATCAAATCATACACAAAACGAAATGTGACTCCCACAAACCGGGATCACGATCTTCTCTCACAACCGAGAGATAAACTGAAATATCAATTTAAATGAAACAATAAAAACTTACCACAAACCCTATGCCTTGAGTAAAACTTACTGATTTTAGGGCAAGAAGGATTTTGAGGAAGAAGATGACACCAAAGCCTAGCTCCACCAAGATGAACATCAATAGATGGCTAGGGTGAAGATGGTGACTTGGATTTAAGCTCTTAGCTTGAGTAGCTCACAATGAATGAGAATCTCTCTTGAGGAATTAGGGCTCAAAGAGTAGGGAGAGATTCTTGTGAAGTGAGAGAGCTTGGAAATGAGAATTGAATGCTCTTCTCTTTGATCTCAAAATATCAATAATGGCAGCCTTGAATGCTAACTTGAAGCATCAAGTATATATAGGAGAAAGAGAAAAGAGAGGAGCAAAATTCGTAGCATTAAATGCCCAACGGATCTATTTCTGAAGCTGCTTAATCGGCCTAAGAAGGATCACTGACCGATTAGTTTTGCAACTAGTCGATCGGTGAACCTTCTTGGACCGACTAGAAGGTGAACAGTAAAGATAGTGAAATAAAGAGATAGAACTAGTCGGTCTAAGAAGAAACACCAACCGACTAGTTTGACAACTAGTCGGTCGGTGAACCTTCTTGGACCGACTAATTGATCAACAGTAAATGAGCTGAATTTCACAAGGAAAACTAGTCGGTCTAAGAAGGATTGCCAACCGACTAGTTTGACAACTAGTCGGTCGTTGATTCTTCTTTGACCGACTAACTTGTCAACAGTAGCTAGGCTGAAATGAACTATAAGAACTAGTCGGTTCAAGAAGGATTTCCAACCGACTAGATTACTTCTTCTTGAACCAACTAAGATGCATAAGAAGCCGTGAAATGAAGCAATAAGCTTCGGGAAAGTTTCTAATGGCTTCTAAGGCAATCCTAGATCTAAGATATGAGCGTTATGAAGATTGTTAAGTAAGTCCTACTCAAGGCTTAACATTCTATGAAATGAAGCTAGAATACAATATAATAAACATGACGAACTGTCTTCAAAGCTTCAATCCGAATCCCTTGACTTCATTAATAACTCCTTGAGCTTCAACGAAGCTTCAGGTACACGATCACGCGCTTTAAGAAGTCTTGGGACATCGCTTGAGATGTACAAAATAGTTTGGCGACGATCTCCATAACTGCGCTCAAAGAGAATTAGTTCACGATATTTATGTTTGTTCATCATCAAAACCAAATCCGGGGAATCAATACTCAACATTCTCCCCCTTTTTGGTGATGACAAACCAACATAAATATTAATCAATAATAATGATATAAATGAAATTTACTTACTACCCCTGCATTGATGACTCGTTAGTTCTGAATTAAATAATAAACATAAGCATCAAGCAGACGAGAAAAGTATAAAACATAATCCAATTATTGAAATATCGGATTTGAAATCCATTTTTATATCTTCACTCCCCTTGAATCTAACATATCAAATTAGATTCATGGTAAATTGATTTAAATTATCATTTAGCACATCGTCATTATTTATTAATTCTCTCCCCCTTTGGCAGTAGCAAAAAGAGCGGGAGGAGATCAACGACAACAACAATGGCTAAAAAATGTAAACACGGGAGTCGAAGAATACGACAACGGTCCAAATGACACCAAGGAAAATATATCGAAGAATATCAAAGCGTGCCAACGAGACCATAGTCGAAAAGCGAAAAGTGAAATCATCAAAACTCAAAATCAAATTCACGTATGAGTAAGGGAACATACTCTCCAATATCAACATTTTTAGCTAATTTAGTGCATTGAAAACAATTCTATGTTTTCATACAAACAAAGCTATTTAATCAATAAAATCGTCGAGTGACGAAGTCAACATCAGAGACAAAAATACAATGTGCACACATAAATAAATGGCAACACGATGTGTGTGTGTGTCTATATATATATATATATATATATATATATATATATATATATATATATATATATGAATACAACACAAAGTATACATCAGCCAACAAAAATATAAACCAGCAGCAGGTCGGTGCACATCATACAACACAAATGTCACAACGGACATCGAAGATTATCACAAAACATACATACATCCACAATGTATCACAAAAACATACAAAACAACACATCCACCCATCTATCCTAACCCCGCTCTCTCACAACAGATATATCATCCAAATGCTCATGGGAGAGTCCTCCAACGAAAGCTCAGGAGGCGGAGGCAGGATCTACACCAGCAGCAGGCTGTGCAGATGAGGTGGTGGTCTCTGGAACGACTGGAGTGTCCACTGAAGGAAGGGTGGCAGCAGGAGTGCTCTCGGGAGCACTGACAGAAGTAGTGCCAACAGAAGTACCCTCGGGGGCACGAACATGAGAAGCAGCAAGCTCTTCATCCTCAGCAACATCCATGGTCTCCTCGTCAGAAAGCGTAGGAGGAACCTCAATGCCCAAATGATCACAGATGCAAGCAAGCATCTCCTCACATCGAGCAATACGAGCCTCCTGATGGCTCTATGAATCAGAAGAGTCAGGGCATGAAGGCGGAGGAGGAGCTGAAGGGGTAGTCCTCTGAACATGACGCAAGGCCGCAAGAGACTTCTTGACGGCAGTCGCGTTCAGGGGAGGACCCAACGGACACTGATCATCAGGCGGGAGAGGAACGCCAAAGTGACGGAAGACAAGAGTCAACAAGCAAGGATATGGAATATGAGCTGACTTGGTGGACTTCCTGATATACTCAAAGGAATCCATCTTGTCCAAGATGATATGGGCCCAATTTATCTCGCTCCCAGTAAAAAGAGTGTAGATAAGCTTCAGGAAAGGCTGAGATGGTAAGCTAGAGGAGCCGTACTTCGGGAGAAGACACGACTTCAGAATCAAGTTCAGGACCCACGCATTCGGCTTGAAAGGTTTCGATGGAATGCCAATCATGGCGGGAGGAATGACATGGAACATCTTAGAAAGAATGGACTGGTCAAGATCGTGGATGTTATCCACAGAGATATCAGAGGGGAGCAGGCCAGAGGAGGAGACACCAAGCAACTGCCCTAAGATCTCTGCCGTGAGGACAATGGGTGTCACCAAGACAGTGGTCTCAATGCAGTGGGTGTCATCATACTCACCCCGGACTCGATTTGCATAGAAGAGTTTGACGAGTCTAGGATAGGGATGAGGATTCGCCTTGTGATCATGGTGAAGATAATCTAGGAGGCCGCTATAAGATAGGAGATCTGCGAGCTGAGGGAAGTCAGAGAACTGAACGAAATGCTCGAGAATCAACGGACAGTGCTCGATACGGTTGTATGCCACAAGACACAACGGGTCATCGCGACACAACGAAATATCCACCCCACCAGAAGGCATGGGAGCCTTCCCCTTAGACTGACGAGAGGTAGAGCGAGGAGGAGGAGTAGGTGCCTTCTCGGTAGCCTCAGTCTCCGGGATATAGTCATCATCGGAGTCAGAGGGTGGTGTGGGAGCACGGAAGGGGCCAGGAGTCAAAATATTTTGTTTGGCCTTGGTCTGGGGCTTGGGCTTGGATTGAAATGTGGGTTTTGGCTTGGACGCGGCAGTCCTCTTCTTCTTGAGAGGAGGCAAAGAAGAGGATGGAGAGGTAGGCGTACGAGTGGTTTTGGCACAACGTTTGGGTTGAGGAGGGTCGGTTTGAGGCTCGACGGTCATGGGAGATGGAGTGGTAGGACGGACAGGGATACGTGTCTTCACCATGATATAGAGACGAGACAACACAATAACGATCGAGATCGAACGAGAAATCGAACGAAATCGAAAACCCTAATATGAACAGAATCGAAGTTTGAACGAAATAGAATAAGATTGAACCCTAAAAACTGAGAGGGAGATAGAACTGATACCCTAGGATGGAGAGAGATGGCCGGCGGCGACTGACAGTGGCCGGAAACGGCGGCGCACGACGGTCGGAGACGGCGGAGGAGGCTGAGGAGTCGAAGGGTTTAGGGTTTAGGAGATTTCGCACCGATTAGAATGAAATCTAATCTGTGTGGTGAGGCTTTAAAACGATTCAGGAGACAAAAGACACAAATGCCCCTGCATATTTAGTCGGTCTAAGTTCAAGTGCTGACCGACTAGAATGCAATCTAGTCGGTCGGCCAATGAGCTTGGACCGAATAAAAAGCAAACAACAAGACAAGTCAAAAATAGGGCATGAATTAGTCGGTCTGAGTTCAATCACTAACCGACTAGAAGTGAAACTAGTCGGTCGGCAAATATACTGGGACCGACTAAGTGAGTCCAAAAATTTGAGAATTTGAAATTTTGAGTTCTCTCCAAAGAACACTTGGACGAAACATCTAAATACTCTCATACACACTTATTCTACCCCATAAATACCAGAAAATCTTAAATCCGACGCGCAAATCGAGAATCCAATCATAAATCCAGAATATCACAACAAATCTAGCATGAGCATATAGATATCATTATCATGCATGATTATTGAAAATATGAATCCTAAATCTCGGATTCACCCATAATCCCCAATTCTCGACGTAACCGCACAAAGGAATCTTCCTTGAGTGGTTTCGTAAAAATATCGGCGATTTGCTTCTGGGTTTCAACGTACACTAAAATGATGTCCTTTTTAGCAACATGATCATCTAGGAAATGGTGACGGACATCTATGTGTTTGGAACGGGAATGGTGTATCGGATTCTTAGAGAGACATATTGCACTTTGGTTGTCCACCATGATAGGGCAAGTATCACAGTTTATACCGAAGTCTTTAAGTGTGTGTCTCATCTAAAGAACCTGAGCACACATAGCACCGGCGGCAATATATTCCGCCTCGGTGGTTGAAAGTGATACGGAATTCTGCTTCTTGGAAAACCAAGAGACAAGAGAATTTCCTATAAAATGGCAAGTGCCACTAGTACTCTTCCTGTCGGATTTGCATCCAGCATAATCTGCGTCACTATATGAGATTAACTCATATGTGCTAGACTTTGGATAAAATAATCCGTAGTCGAGTGTGTAACTTAAATAACGGAAAATACGTTTAACCACTACTAAGTGAGATTCCTTAGGTTGTGACTGATATCGAGCACAAACACATACGACGAACATTATATCAGGCCTACTGGCAGTAAGATATAATAAACTACCTATCATATCTCGATATAGACGAATGTCTACATCTTTGCCACCCAAATCTTTATCAAGATGTGTAGTAGTGCTCATTAGAGTCTTCTTGCCAGAATCATTCTCCATTCCAAATCGCTTTAGTAACTCCACCGTATACTTGGTTTGGTGGATGAAGATTGCATCGTTCATTTGGCGAATTTGGAGTCCTAAGAAATATTTGAGCTCACCCATGTGGCTCATCTCAAATTGGTCCTTCATGACATTAGAAAACTCTTCGCAAAGAGTGAAGTTAGTAGCACCGAAAATGATATCATCAACATAAATTTGAACTAAGATAATATCAAGATTCACATACTTGATATCAACATAAATTTGAACTAAGATAATATCATGATTCACATACTTAACAAAAAGCGTTGAATCAACCTCACCCATTTTGAAACCCAAATCCAAAAGAAAGTTCTTTAGGCAGTCATACCAAGCTCTAGGAGCTTGCCTCAAACCATAAAGTGCTTTCTTAAGTTTGAAAACGTGAGTTGGAAATTTTTCATTTATAAAACCCGGAGGTTGAGAAATATAAACTTCCTCAACGAAATCTCCGTTTAAAAACACACTTTCTACATCCATTTGAAAGAGTTTGAAATCTTTATGGCATGCAAACGATAATAACAACCTAATAGATTCTAATCTAGCTACAGGAGCAAAAGATTCCTCGAAATCTATACCTTCCTCTTGCCTGTAGCCTTAAGCAACTAACCGAGCTTTGTTCCGGACGACGTTTTGGTTCTCGTCGGTCTTATTCTTGAAAATCCACTTCGTCCCTATAACGGTGTGGTTCTTCGAAGGCAATGGAACAAGCTCCCAAACCTCATTCCTCTCAAACTGAATGAGTTCCTCTTCCATGGCTAGGATCCAAGAACTATCTTCGCACGCCTCGTTAATATTCTTTGGCTCTACTAAAGAGGCAAAGGCACAATAAGCGAAGAAGTTGACTTGTGATCTCATTTTGACACTATCTAGTATGTTGCCAATAACTTGCTCATGGGGATGGTCACGAACTATATGAAGCCGTTTGGGAACCCCTGATCACTAGGAACATTCTCAAAAGAATCATCAGTAGGGTTAGTATCAACAGAGTCAATAGAATTAGAATTACCAATAGAATCACAAACTACATCCATAGAGTCATCATCATTGATAATTCTAGGAGGGACAGAATTTTCATTGAATGAAACATGAAGAGATTCCTCGATCGTTGAGGTTCTTTTGTTGTATATCCGGTAGGCTTTGCTACGGGAGGAATATCCAACAAATATCCCCTCATCGGATCTTGGATCAAATTTGTCTAAACTACCATACGTGTTTTTGATAAAACATTTTGCACCAAAAACTCGAAAATGTTTAACTTGAGGCAATCTACCAAACAACAATTTGTAACAAGTTTGTTTGGTGCCGGGCCTCAAGAGTATCCTATTAAACACATAGCAAGCGGTATGTACCACTTCTGCCCAAAATTGATGGCCAAGTTGGCTATCATCAAGCATTGTGCGAGCACATTCCATTAGCGTCCTATTCTTTCTCTCAATAACACCATTTTGAGGGGTGCGCGAGAGAAAGAAAAGGTGTGAGTAATACCAACTTCATCACAGAAATTTGAGAAAGATCATTCTCAAATTCCCCTCCATGATCACTACGAATAGTGACAATGGTGGTTCCAATGAGATTTTGTACTTTCTTAACAAATATTGTGAAGTTTTCAAAAGCATCATTTTTATTACTTAAAGAAAATACCCAAGTAAATCTAAAAAAGTCATCAACTATGACAAGTCCATATCGAGCATTCCTAATGAAGCAACTCTAGTTGGCCCAAAAAGATCTAGATGTAAAAGCTCTATAGGCCGTTTCGAGGATATGCTCTTCTTAGGTTTGAATGACGATTTTGGAAGTTTGCCTCGTTGACACGAGTCACAAAAGCTTTTCTTTTGAAAGGCAAGCTTAGGAAATCGTTTTATAGAGTTCAACTTGGAAAGTTTGAAAAGTGTTCCAAAGTTCACATGACCAAAACGTCGATGCCATAAGTGTTGTTCACTTGTGTTGGCAATGGACATTGTTCATGTGATTTTGGAATATCTAGGATATATATAACCTTATGGCGTGTGCCAGAGAATAACACATTATTATTATCTTTACTCAAAATATGACACATTCCTTTCGCAAAGCTAACTTTGTAACCCTTGTCACAAAGTTGGCTTATTGAAATAAGATTGTGATTTAAGCCTTTAACAAGGTAAACATCACTTATAAGTGGTTTAGAGGGGTTACCAACTTTTCCAACACCAATGATGGTTCCGCTCTCGTTGCCTCTAAAGACCACTCGGTTCCCATTTTCAATGGGCACCACTCCGGATAGTAATTGAGCTTCACCCGTCATGTGTTTTGAACACCCGCTATCAATTATCCAATTATTATTGTAGCTAAATTTTGATTTGTTGCTCCTTTTCTTTTTCTTGAGTACCTGAAGATAAAAATATCATTCCATGGTACCCAAGGTCATTGGGTCCTAAAAGATTAGACCTTTGGAAGCCAAGTCCAATTGGACTTAGACTTCCCAACATAATAATCATTGTGCACTACATTCATGAAATAAGAATTAATGTATGCTTGTTTTTCATGCATGCTTGTGTCCTTCGGGCCCCAAATAGTGAATGTCTTGGGAGCCCTATTCCTATTGGGAGCATGCACATGTGGTTGATTTCTACGTGATGCATGTGGCCTACGAGGAAGTGGCCTAGGGTATGCATGACGTGGATAAGCATATGGCATATGATGAAATGGTGGCGACGACATATGATATGGTGCATGATGGTAATCATTCATTTAGTAATGATGTGGTTGAACATATGCATGTGGAGGAACACGTGCGTGAGTGTGTCTCACTTGGTGTGCACGTGCTCGTGGACGTGGAGTATAGAAATTATCATACGTGTGAACATGTGGAGTAGGAGGTGTGTTCCTACGTGGCATAGTATTGGTGTACATAAATGCATGACCCTTCTTTGGAGGTCCACCCAAAGTGGGTTTCTTTCCAAACGGGGGTGTGTACCTAGTGGAAGTACCATTGGTAGATGAACTACCCATGGGGTGTTTACTCCCACTGGTTGAGGCATCAGAAGTTGGCCTTACAAAGGTGGTGGAAGATTTGGATGAATTTTTCTTTCTATACCCCAAGCCAATACGATGATTGGCCGGAAGTAAGTCATTCAGAATATTATCCAAATGGTCCTTGCCTTTGTTGAATTTATTAATTCGGCCTAATGTGGACTCATACTTCTCGGTAAGAGAAAGTATTGAAGTATCCAAAGTGGACACTTGAGTTGTGAGTACACAAACACGAGACTTGAGATTCGCATTCTCAATACTCAAAGTTGAGCTTCGAGAAATCCAATCCGCTATCGCGTGTTCCTCCGAATCCTCAATGTAAACATGCTCAAGTTGAGATTTGAGATTTACAATCTCATTTCTCAAGCCTTCAACAACGGTGTCGTTGTTGATGATGATAGGCTTAGGTGAGGTTTGGAGACTAGTTAGCTCATCTTTAATCTTAGTATATCTATTTACCAATTTAGTATTCTTAGACCAAATTTTGAGCATATCTTTTTGATGCCTCTATCCTTGCCTCCATCTCATTTCTTTTGTTTAGTCCCTACATGCTTAATGCCATGCAATTTTTTCTGATTATTATTTTTGTATCAAATTTATAGATGTTTGATTGGCGTGTTTTAATTTCTTTTCCATTTTGGAGTCAAATGTTAATATGCCATGTATGAAACTATTTTATATGTTGTGATACTCTTTGAAATAATTTGGGAATAGTTTGGTGTAAGTGATTGCATAAATTGGGATGAATAGCTTAGTTTTTGATTGGATAGGGTGTGGCCAATGGTTTATACTTTGTTTTCCTCCTAAGGAGTGGGAGGATGAGTTGATAACTTGTGTTTAGAATGAGAAAGAGAGATATAATAAGTGAATGTTTCTTCTAATCAAGTTCAGTAGCCGGTGCTCCACGAAACATTGGGGAGGATGCCAAAGATGAGATTTAAGGGATCATTCTATCTCTTTGCATATATAGCGTTATCACGTGTATGCAAAGGTGGGTGTGTTTGCATTTCATAGCATTATTGTGTGTATGTAAAACATAAACATAAACATACAAAAACAAAAAGAATACTAAAAAGAGAAAAAGAAAAGAAAAAGAAAAAGTTAATGAATAAATGAAAGAATAAGCTACATGAGTGACGCAACCTCAACTCCTATAACTTAGAATAAATTTCTTTTGTTTTGGCCACTTCCTTGCATGTTGTAAATTATGACATTGTGATATATCCCAATAAATGTGATACAGTGATTATTACTTCACTTTTCTTTAAATTGGATTGAGGAGAATGTCATTTGTTGTTTACTTTCATACATTGTGTATATTTTCTTTGAAATCATTTGGAAATAACATTTGTAGTATGCCATGATGATATCTTGAGTTTGGTGCATGTTTTCACTTTAACCCGAATTTATCGCTTATTTTGCTAGGGACTAGCAAAATGCTAGTTGGGGGTGTGATTCGTAGTGAAAAGTGTATATTTATACCCCATATTTACCCCCATTTTGTGCTAAGAATTATACTTATTCTTGCTCTTTTGTGTATATGTTCACTTTATATTTCATATAAGGGCTTATTCTTATTCTTTGCACAAAATATCATTATATGGACTAATTTCTCATCCTCCTATTTTTCAGGTACTCCTGTGAGTCTTGGGGATTTTCCAGAATTTTTTGGGAATTTTCTGGGCTTCCGAAGTATTTTTGGTGAATTATTTGGAGGAGAAAAGGGGAAGGAAGAAAAGCATTTTAAAAAGAAAATAAAGGTTTAAATTTATTCGCACCAGGCGGTGCCATCTGGGTGCGCCGCGTGGTGCGTTCTCGACCGTTCCCGCCCGATTCAGAGGGCGGATGAAGGCAGGCAGGTCGGGTGCGAACCGACCGCCCGACCCAGATCCGATCCGCCAACTTAAAGCAGCGGGCGAGTGCGTAGCGGTTTGCGGGCACAGAAACCCGCATCCAACAGGCAAACTCAAGACCGATAAGCCATTTCTGCCCTATTTTCGCTTGGGGGCGATTTCCAGCGACCTCCGTTCGATTTTTACTGTTTCATTGAGGGTTTTGGAGCGCCTCTTCTTCCCCAAGCGCTAGGGCTAGGGCTAGGGTTGGAGGCCATTGGTGCTTGGTGGAGCTTGGAGGAGGTGCAAGAGAAGGGAAATCTTGGAGTTCTAGGGTTTCTATTGGTGATTTCTTCCCTCTCTTTAACATTTGACTCTAATGCTTTGTATTTCATTATTCGAATGATTCTTGAATGATGGTGATAATCATTAAATAGTTGTTTGATTGTTGGCTTGTAATGAATTCTATTTTCTCTTCCTTTATGATTATCATCTTTCTTTCATTATGAAGGCCTAGAGCCATTTGTGTGTGGATTGGGATTAACTAGGGCGTGTGTGATTGATTAGTAATTGCTCAACTCTTGCATTTAATAGACCTAGCTTACCTTGAAATGGATGCTAGTAGTGTTGATTGATAGGTTATGCCCTAGGTTTCATTGAGTCGTGCACTACCCTTCGTGGGGCTGTAGAACGGTGGTGTACCTTAAGGGTCACACCTACGTGCACGATCCGTGCATTCTATTGACACGGATGCAAGGATCGATTCACGAGCTTAAGTTAGGGATTTCAACCC
The DNA here is from genome assembly GCA_030789695.1 of Scilla litardierei. Lineage (NCBI taxonomy): Eukaryota > Viridiplantae > Streptophyta > Magnoliopsida > Asparagales > Asparagaceae > Scilla > Scilla litardierei. Next base: position 204,060 of record JAULAV010004760.1, on the reverse strand, counting down.
ACTAATCAACACATCAATGAATCGTGCATTACCCTTGTTGGGATCGTAGAACGGCGGTGTGCCTTAAGGGCATTACCTACGTGCATAACCTGCGCACAACCCATGTCCCTCGCAACAGAACGACACCCCTTTTTCATACCCAGCTGATTGACCAGAGGTTATTCTTACTCTCGATTAAGCACATCACCCGACCTTAACCTTCACAATCGGTTGAATTCGGGTGATGGGGGCCATTGTTAAATACATGGGCCCAGCCTATTAAGCAAGTGGATGAGATCTACCATCTAGGCGAAGACGGCCCATGGCCTATAGAGTTCGGGTTGAATAAGTCAACCCAACCTCCCTCTTGACCCGTTACCCTTGGGAAGAATAAGTCAAATTTCCACATGATGGACCACTTCCATAGCCTTAATTTGCGGAGTTAATGGCCAGAATAATGGGGGAAGTTACACCCTTGAATGACCAATTCAAGGCCCACTAATTGAGTAATTAGTGGCCACATTTGGTGGAGGGAAGTTATGAGGCAAAGGAGGAGGATAAATATCTCGAGAATAAGGGAGGAAAAAGGAGGCTAGATTCTCCAACGAGAGAACTCCAAGAAAGCTAAGTGACACACTAAATATTCTCTCATCCCTCACTCTTATATCTTCCTCTTGATCTTACTCTATAGTTGATCATAAAATGGAGACTAACTTGAGTGTCGCCGGGGGATCGGTCAGGCCTCAACCCCGATCCCCTAACAATTTTCTCATGTTACAGGATTATGGAGATATCGTGAATCTAGGGAAACAACCATCCGTGGAGTCCGATCCTAGCACCCTTGACCCGGAGACGCTCGTTCACGTGTCCCATTTTCTCTGTCAACGAAGGATCGATCCAATGAAAGTGTCCTTGTCGGCCTACCAACTGTATCGGTCATTTTTGGCCTTAACAAATTCTGACTGATATCCACTGATCTTTACTGCATAATAAACCAGACTCAGGACAGATTCTGGACATGTTGATGTATAAGACATAACTAATAGCTCAGTTGCCTAAAAATTACGATTCTTGTTGCTATGAAACCATAAATAAACTATCTAAAAATTCATTTAGAAACCTATTTCAGATTCTAAAGAAATGGGTGATAGCAGTAAATTCTTTTGGGACTAAAGCTATGTTCCAGGCAAAGGGTTATCTTCCACATTGAATGATAGTGGTTATGTTGATTTTATATACTTAAGTGATGTGCATTGGTGGTTATATAGAATGTTATGCCTTGTTGCATTGGTGATTCTTATGACATGCCATGCTTCTGTGAAATGTGCCACATGCAAATTGTGCCATGTGCCATTTGAAAAAGGCATACATATGGATTTGATATGCATGTATATGTTGACATGAATGTGGCATATGATTATGAAAAGGGATACATGAAATATGTATATGAGATATGGAATGTGACATGTATGACATGGATGGCACTACACACTTGGACCAAAGTGACACGGTAGGAGTCAGGGGAAATCGTCGGGGGGGGGGGGGGGGGGGGGGGCTACCTCTTGAATCCATAGTAGTTGCCACAGATGGAGATGGACACGAGCTATAGGCACGCTGGCTTAAATTACGGGATCCCGTTAGGGTATTGTTTGTGAATGCTTCTGTGACGTGTGTTCTTCTATGTGGTTAAGCTTGGGGTGTCTTGCGTTACTTGCCTTCCTTTAGTTATGTTCTTTTATGTGGTTATGCTTGGTGTGTCTCGTGCTTACTTGCCTTTGTGTTGTATGTTTCGTTACTTGTCCTATTTACATGCAGTTTACCGTGTGCCCATAATTTCATTCATTTTGTGTACTTTAGTTACTTCAGTTAGTTGTTTCCTTTAGCTGTTTACTTTACTTGTCACTTGCATCACATTTCTTTATGCATCACAATGTCAAACTTAGATATTTATCTGTTAAAGTTCTGCACTCCTGCTGGACACGCTTTGACGTGCCTTCCTCCTTTTCCCCACATGTAGTGGAGGTTATTTCTTCAGCAAGGTGGCTGCAATGTAGCTGTCGGTGCAGGATATAGTATGGGGAGTGAGTTGTAGTGCTGGGTGTGTTGTACATTAAGGGGTGAAGTTCTGTTGTATATATGTTGTATATATTTGTACATTTATTGATATATATATGAGTTGCCTTTTGGGCTTTTGAATTTGTTCTTCTATGTTATGATTCTGTGTTGTGAAGCATTACTCCGGACTGTTCTAGCATGTGCACAGTGGCTTGCATCTCTCTTTTTGTAGTCTCTCATGTAGGATTTGAAACTATAGGGAAAAACACTAGAGGGGGGTGAATAGTGCTTTATAAAATTTTATAAGGAAATTACGCCAAATTAAATTACTCTTATGTAACCTTATTGCGGAATAGAGAAAGAGAGAAACATCACGAAGAATGCAAGCACAAACAAATGATTTACCCTGGTTCGAATTCACCGGGTCTCCCTGACTCTGAGTCTCCCTGACTCCTTTGAATCCTACTGCATCAACCCCATAGCAACCCGCTAGTGATTAGCGTTTCCACTAATGCCCACTTGCCAAAACCTGACAAGTGCAAATCAATACAACTTTCTTCCACTTCCCACAAACCGCGAATGTTCTACTCTGACAACCGAGAGGAACCTTTCTTCCACTTCCCACAACCAGGAATGGACTTCTCTCAGACCTGAGAGGACTTCTCAAATATCTAGAGAAAATATTGAATCGAAATATGAAATAACGAGTCATAACCCGTGCCCGGGGGCACGGTTCATTTAAGAATTCCCCCGCGAAATTTTTGTTCCCCGAAAAATTATTTCCACAGCCAAAATTTAACAGAATAATAAATTAGCGTAAAAATATTTAGAGGCACGTGCATCTTCGGTGCGGAACAATAAATTCGACGCAGTCGCCTTCGTCGCAAAACAACAAATTCGACATCGAACAACAAATTTGACGCCAGTGCCTTCGGCGCGGAACAACAAATTAGCGTAAAAAAATTTAGCAGGCGCCTTCGGCGCGAAACAACAAATTCGACGTCGAACAACAAATTCAACGCATGCACCTTCGGCGCGGAACAACAAATTAGCGTTAAAAAAATTTAGCGGGCGCCTTCGGCGCGGAACATAAAATTTGACGTCGAACAACAAATTCGGCGCCCGCGCCTTCGGCACGAAACAACAAATTAGCGTAAAAAAATGGCGCGGGCGCCTTCGATCTGCAGAATTAAGTGCAAGCTAAAGTGTTTTTCCCAAATGCATTAATTGCGCACACTCTACTATTCTCCAGAAACTTTCATTTACCCAGAAATGGTTTTCACTCCAAAACTTTCCACAAAATTGACTCTCAACCTTCATTCATAAAGATTAAATCTCATTCGTTCTTATATCAACCCTTTTTTCCTAGTCAACGTGTCTTAGTCGGCCCTAGGATTCAAAAAACACTGTCAAATGTATAATAGATTTATTTACCAGGAACAATTGAAGTATTTAGAGAATATGAGTGCACGTCCCAACCCATCGACCGAATCTTCGAAAACCCAAACATTTCTAATACTTGTTTCTAATACTTGATAAATCCATGTTGAATATGAATATTTCGATAAACATATCACAAATGTTTTAGGAACATATTCCATATATATCTAAGACATCAGAAACGTATGTTAGAACATCTCATCAGAACATGATATTTGATGTAGATGCATGTATATATGTTTACCAATTTTCTAAGGAGGAGATCTATCGATCAAATATCAATTGATAACATAGCCTGGAAACGTTCATACCATCGAAAGTATTGAGCGCATAGCTCAATATATAATTTTAGGATATTCTGTATTTGTGCACATATTGGTGCATCATAGATTGCACAACCAAGAACACATCAATATCAAGGGCTAATGGAGTTCATGCATGATATATAGGCCAACCATACAAATGACATTAAGCACTGGTTTGCATAGAAGACATGTTCATTTTAAAATGATAGATTCATCCAAACATTCTGGCACACATTCGTCAAATTTTTTCAACTCATTACATTAGATTAAGCATCACCACAGCTGGCATGAATGATTCCCCATTTCTTCCCACATCCATAGCAGAATCCATATCTGAACCTGAAACAATAAATAAAGCCATCATCCTCAAAATTATAATACTTGTTGGGCACACAATAAATGAAAATTTTTGCAAAAAAAAATAAATGTACATTTAGAGATGCAAACCTGCAGGTAACATGATGACATCCTTAGCAGTCTCAAGTAGCATCAGATCCTCTTTCCCTCTCTCATCTACTTCGAGCCCCCGAAACTCTTCACAGATCACACCCGAATGCCAAGCAACCTTGCATATAGCACAGAACAACATCCTACAGCTTGGGCATTCAGACTGGTCCACTCGCCCCTCATCCACTTCGCCGGCCAGTAGCAGCGTTGAACAATCCTTAAACGGGCAGTAGCAAAACTTATTCGCACCAACGACCATAGCTTCTCTAGGGATGATATACAGGGTGTTACATTTACCCTATTACATCGATTTCTTTACATTTACTATGATGGACAAAATAAAGAAGAAAATCAAAGAACATACACGCAGGCATAGGCACTGCTTAACAAAATAGTTGTCCCAAAATTTGAACTACACGACATTGCTTAACATAATTTGAACATACACGCAGGCCCGTGCCGCTAAATACATACACACAAATTTTGAACTGTCCAAATGTTTAACAATAATTCAATAATCCAAAAAAATTCAATAATCCAAAAAATTTCTTCCAATAATCCAAATGCTTAACAAATTTCTTCCAAAAAATTTCCCAAAGCCTCTGTCCAAGATTTCCTAAAGTCAAGTTTAGTTGAGGAACATCAATTGCACATCATTTGCCGAACGTAAATTGATAAAAAAAATTGATTATAGGAAATCAAATGTAGAACATCATGTGCAGGCCAAAAATCAACTGCAAGCCAAAAATCTGTTACACAAAAATCAATTGCAGGCCAAAAAATCTGCCATCAATTACACTAATCCGCACCAATACCAATTGCAATTGATCTTTATCAATTGTTACTGTTAGCACTAGTACCAATTGTAAGCAAATAACAATAACAATTATTTTTATATCTGCTAATTGTTATCTGCAAATTAGCACTAGTAACCACATGTAATCCTCCACATGTACACGAATCCGCACCATTATCAATACCGGTGCAATTGATTACTGCCAAAAATCAAATGATGCAAAAGAATAAACCCAACGAAATAAATGAATCGGAGTTACCAGCTAAAAATCAGAAAGTCGATTGAATGCTTCAAGAAACCCAAGCTGTCGTGTGCCTTGAATTGATTACTGTCTTGTGTCTTGTGTCTTGAAACCCAAGCTTACCTTAAAAACTCCATTAAACTCTATTGACTGCTTCAAGAAAGTCGATTTTCTCAGTAATTGTTGATCAGTAAGGTTTCTTGAAAAAGGAAGATAAAGTTTAATGGGTTAAATTCAATTGAAGAAAAATATTTTTTTGTTCTGTATAATGTAGACCACATGTGCAGATCTTTCACCATCTAGCGGGTCTTCCACTATCCAACGGACTTGTCGAAGAGAGTTCAAATGGTGGAGCTTGATGTCGACCGTAAGCCCACCGCCATCACAGACGTCGGCGAAGGTCTCACCGTCTTCAAGGGCACATAATATTAAGAATAAACCCAACTAGGGAGATTAAAAGCGCAAGATCAGAGTTACCTGCTAATGCCTGCTACAAATCAGAGTTGCCTACAGATCAAAATCGCAAGATCAAAATCATAAGATCAAATGCAAGATCAAGATCAAATGAAATAAGATCTTAACAAAGATAGCTGATCTAAAACAGGACTGAGGACCAAATAAAATTAACAGGAATTGCGGTTGATCTTACGATTTGATTTCGCCTGCGATGAGAATTGGACCGAGGACCAAATCAAATTGTTATTGGTAAAAATCCCAACAGCTGATGAAGATCCTGAGATGAGAATAAACCAGGGAATAAACCAAATCAAATTAACTCAGAGTTGGACTGAGGACCAAATCAAATTGTTATTGGTAAAAATCCCAATTCCCTGCTAAAAATTAAACATGTCATCAGCTGAAGACCAAATCAAAATAACAGGAATTAGATCACAGGTTACATGCGATGAGATGAAGGAAGATACGAAGAGATGAAGATCCAAGAGGCGCTGCGAGGAAGCCTGCGAGGCTGGAGGAGGCTGGAGGAGAAGCGTGCTGAACGGAACCCATTAAGGCGAGATGTGCGTGGAGATTTGGTGTTTTTTGGGTAGAAGGCGAGGCGTCTGTGGGAGGAGTCGAGGCGAGACGTGGAGATTTGGGGAGGAGTCGAGGGGTTTCTCATCGTAAATAACCCAACGAAATAAATGATGCTTTCTCATACACAATCCAACGAAACCCAAATATTAACCCTCTCTATATTGCCAGCTGATCCCACAACCCAACGAAATCCAGACATACTGTGGGGAGGAGGGAAATTGTTTTCTTTCTTTTTTGAGCTGACCCATCTAAATTACATCAACCCATCTTAACCGTTCATTTTCCATGATCAAATCTCAACCGTCTTTTATCTTGTCCTAGTCAGCCCTAGGATTCAAAAAACACTGTCAAATGTATAATAGATTTCACAATCTATGCCTTGAATAATACTCTTAAGAATGAGGCAATAAAGGTGTGTGAGATGTGCTCTAAATGATGAGTGTGAGAGCACTTACTAACTTGTCTCAAGCTGCGCAATAATGAATGCTAGAAGCTGATCTTGAAAGCTTTGAAGACAAGTTGATCTTTAGATGTTGAGCTAGAATTGCTTTGAATGCTCTTAAATGCTCTACTTGAGAAGTTTATAACTTAGGATCACTTGAGAGTGTATTGAATGAAGTCTTAGATGCTTAGCTAACCTCTCAAGTTAAGACATTAAAGCCCTATTTATAAGCCATGGAAATCTGCTCAAAAACATATGAAAAGCCCAAGCATTTAATGTTGTAAACGGATATTAACGAGTAGAAATCCTAGTCACCAGTCGCCTGATGAAGAACGACCAATCGGATGGTGTACTGTTCTGACTAGGCATTAAATGCAGTCTAACGGACATATACTAGAAGGCTAAAGAAGACTTTCTAGTCGTCTGGTCCACTGCTCAGTCGTCTGGCACACATGCATCAGACGTCTGTTTAAATAAATAGTGAGCAACACTTGGTTAGTATAAAAGTTGGTCCGACTGCACATGCGTCTGATGCTCATCATCCAGACATCTGGTCAACTGTTCAGATGTCTGGTAATACAACTTCAGATGCCTAGTTATGACTGACCACAGAAATGAGCTACTGGAAATATTTGAACCAATTTCCTAGAAGTCTGATGTATATCATCCAGACGTCTGTTTTCTGTCAGTCATCAAAGGCCGAGTTACTGGAGTTTCGGCTTGAATTATTCAAATGTCTGGAGTTCATCATCCAGGCATCTGACGAAATGTTCAGAAATATGTAATTAGAACTTCAGACGTTTGTTCATGATAGGGTTTTGGAGAACTATATGCACATGAGCACCAGGCGTCTGGAGGCCAAGCACCAGGCGCCTGTTGAAGGCTGAAAAACTCTTCTTTGAGTTTATGCAAGTTCTAACCCTATGACACTCAATGATATATGATCTAAAGTGATTTGTGAGTATTATGAATGATATTCTAATAAGTCTATTCAAGGCTTAACATGCTAATTGAAATAAGAAGTAAAGTGAGAAAGATTTACATATTTATCCCCTTCACTTCTTATTGAATGCCTTGAAGACTTCCATTGAGCTTGTTAAGTCCAACACTTTGACTTTCTTGAGATCACTCTTTGATGACCAATGAGCTTTGTTGAGTTCAACGCTTTGACTTTCTTGCGTTCACTCCTAGATCTCTATGCTTCATTGATTGATGTTCTTGAATCAAATAGGATGCTCTTCGTAACTACAAAACATGGGGATTAGTCATAATTGATTATGTTTGTTTATCATCAAAAGCACATTGTGGAATCCTATATTCAACATCTCTTCCTTTCTTTTCTCATCACCCTTGCCTCTTTGGGAATACATGGGACGGGTTCGTACTTCCCGGGTATCCTAAGGAGATGGGTGTTACACCAGGTATGTGCACATAGCAGCACAAAATTCTAAACTCCTCCTCATGCTTGTAACTGACTTAAGCATCAGAGGCAAATCGGTGGCAACCCCCTCCGATCTGTTCTTCTCTCTGTTTTCAGGTAGGGACGAAGGAGCATCTCGGCCTGGCAAATCCCTGCCTGGGCTCCCTGTTGTGTGAATATTCGCCCCAGCATTTAGATCTCGATTCCGGGAGATTCTAGGCATCAACAGTTCACGCTAGAGGAAGGGCCTTATGGCAACTCTCGTTGCATATGCTCTCATCCCAGCAATCTCTTTAGCAACCTCATCAACCTCTTCATCCTCCTCCATAGTGAAAAGTAAGAAGATCGTGAATGACGAGCCCAGCGGTGCGGTTGGAGTCCATACTATGAAGGACAGACAATCCGTTATTGGCCCACCTTCACATCCTTCTGTTGCTCTCATAGCAGCTCTTATCGCCCCCAGCGGCCAACTACCAGGCTATCATGCTCGAGCTCCAGGAGATGTGGGAGGCTCGAGCCCGTAAAGCCAAGAAGAATAAAGTGCTGCATGACATGTACCTATATCTTCTACGGATCAATTCCAACGCCCCGAAAATCTCCATGATGGCATTCCCCCCTCTAACAGGGAGCACATTGAAGATGTGGATAGTATGGAGATACAGGTCTCCAATAACACCAGAGGATTGAGGAGCGGTGACTAAGCACACCGCAAGGACAATGGAAGGCTATTATTAGCCGACGAGAACGTATGTCCTCGCTTTCCATGGGCAAAGTAATTCTGATACATCGACTAATAATCCCTTGTCCTCGTGGTGCGCTTAGTCACCGCTCCTCGATCCTCTGGTGCTATTGGAGACATGTATCTCCATAATGTCCACATCTTCATTGTGCTCCTTGTTAGAGGGGGGCATGCCATCGTTGGAGGTTTTCGGGGCGTTGGACTTGATCCATAGCAGATATAGGTGCATGTCCTGCAGCAATTTGTTCTTCTTGTCTTCATGGGCTCGAGCCTCCCGCATCTTCTGGAGCTCGAGCAAGAGAGCCTGGTAGTTGGTCGCGGGGGGTGATAGGAGCTGCTACGAGAGCAGCAGAAGGATGTGGAGGTTGGCCAATAACAGATCTCACTCATTCTTCCTTGCTCCTACTTGGGCTCTAGCAAATCTATGAAGGAGTTCGGATTCAGATCCGAAGTCTTGACGGAGGATCCACTCAGTGTGAAAATTTTTGGAGCGCGTAGTTGGTTCGACAACAATGCGATCGCTCGCCTTGGGATGCGGTTCGGTTCGTGAGAAGCGGCTCAGCCCTAATGAGTGGCACTGGTTCGTGGGATTCTATGCATTGCTAACGTGCGAGGCAAAGGTTAGTAGTTTAATTTATGCATTTTTAAATTACAGTTAATATTATAGATCTATCCTTAGGGGTTGTTGGCCAGACCCATCCCGGGATAGTAGAGATTCTGGATAGGGTTCATTATTCCTTAGGACTTGACTTAAAATAGTTTTACCATCCCGGGATAGTAGAGATTCTGGATAGGGTTCATTATTCCTTAGGGCTTGACTTAAAATAGTTTTACCATCCCGGGATAGTAGAGATTCTGATATGATTCATTATTCCTTAGGACTTGACGTAAAATAGTTTTAAGTTGTTCTTTCTGCTACTTTTATGATTTCGTTGTCCGTCTGACTTAGGCCGGACGACAATTTAGAGCCCTAATGGTCGCAAAAAAACCAACATTATTATCAAAGCTAGTCTACATGATCTATAATTTTCTGCAATTGCTAAATGCATGATTCTCCATGAGATGGAGGTTTGACACTAGCTGTTAAAAAATTCTTTTATGAAATTTGATGTTTGAGAAACATGTTAATAATTTGATTATTTAGATTTTAATAATTATGTGGTGATTATTAAAATGTTGATGTAACTTATACTTATAAGATAATTTTTAGTTGTCTGTTATCATACTAAAATTTTATGAGATAAACTTTTAGTTGATAATTTTAATGGTTATTTCATTTCTTGCTCATTATATGGTAAGACAAGAAAAACCTTTAGGTTAGTTATTAAAAGCTTTCTAAAAACTTATGAGATAATTTTTTAGAAGAATGTGCTATGATTTAAAATTGTTACAACCATTAAATTCCTAATACTTGCTTAAGGTAGCCCTCTCAAATAATTATTATTATTAAACTTAATTGTTATAATAATAATTTTGAAAAGGCTATGATTTACTTTGGTGTAACTTGAAAATTTAAATACCTAATACGTGCTTAGGATATCACCCAAAAATTCCTTATAGTTGATAAGGACCTTAATAGAAGTTATTAACCAATCCTAATAATTTTGAATTTTAGGATTCAACTAATTGATAGGATTAACTAGTTTAATGAAGCAATATTAAATCAATGTTACACATTTAAATATTTAGCATCCTTAAAGGATCATGAACCAGTGTCTAGAAAGTTTGTAACTAGAGTTGTAGATCACCTCAGCTTGATTGATGGGGGTAAGTGATCCTGGCCTAGCCAAACCTGCCTGGCCGAGTTCTGCTGGACCACAAGGATGCAAGTTATTTTTATGTGACACCATCGATTACATCTAGTCAAATATGTTTAAAATACTCTTCAAGATTAGCTGTAGCCCTCCTTGCTTTTGGAATTTGGAAACCAGGGATTCCTGTTATAGTTGTTGAGTCAACTCAAGCTATAATATGGGTATCTTTTGGGAACCGATTCCATTCAACAAATGATGTAGTTCAACTTAACCCAAACCGTCGCGTCGTGAACATAACCGAGTTCTGATGTAAGTTAGGACTGGATAAGAAAGCAAAGGTCTGACTAGACTAGTCTTTATGATATGCTGATCCAACTCAAGGTCATTAGTGACTAGGGGTAAAAGCTGATAAGGGAATCACTTTCGATATGATTGATGAATAGCCATTTGCTGATGCAGAGTCAATCAACTTGTTGAGTCAACTCAAGGTTGTGAGACTCCAGGCGGTTGGATCCCTCTCCCACTAAATTTATTTAATAAATTCGTTCATTATTATGGCTTAAAGTGATCGCTAAAATAGTAGGAGAATATAGTTAGATAAACCCAATTTAACTATATTTAAAAATTATGAACATATGCTAAACTAGGGTAGTTCTATGTTTTACCGCATGGAATCCAAGTTAGAATATCATAAAAATAAGTTAATTGGTCAAAATGATTGGTTAAGGAATATCAACTCAAAATCTTATTTGATAGTCTAAACTATGTTCTTACTAACCTTAAAGTGTTCCTATTAGGACATGCTTAAAGACAATGATTTCCTTGAGCTCTAGGTCCAGCACAATAAAAGCACACTAATGTCACTCGCCTCTATGAGCTATATGCTCCAGTGGAAGCTTGAACATGTTGATGTTCAAAGCATGTTTCTCCATAAAACTTTTTGAGTCAACTCAAGGTTGTATGGAAAATAGTTTCAATCCGCAAGGTTCGAAACTTCATGCAAACTGTTTGGCTCGAAGATGATTGCACGAGCAGTGCAAGACCATGCATCTAAATCAGATATTGAGTCAAGCAACTTGTTGAGTCAACTCAAGGTTGTGAATCTCAAGTGTTTGGATGCATGAGATGTTTGCACAGCTAATATTTGGTGTAGGACGTGTAATGTCTAAATGTGATTTAGAAAAGAAGACGGCATTAAGAAAAGTTGGTTGAGAAAGAAAGTTTTGTCTATCATAAGAAACGGCAAAAGTACGCGAATTGAAAATGGGTCATATTTGATGCCACCGTTTCAGAATAATTGTTGTACAAAAGGAAAAGATTGTCATACGTGTTGGAAAAATAGCAAGTATTGTTTCTTGGACCATAGGGGACGTCTAACACATTTTGGCGAATGTCGTCACCTTGCTTCTGAAGCAGTGTTTCGGTGTGAGTATTTTGTATAACGATATTGTATTAGGTGTTAATACATGAATGTGCAAGTTGCAAAAAACTTATCTATGGCAAAATAGACTAGGCCATACCGAAGAGAACAGACTTGACAAGTCACATAAAGAGGGGTCTCTTAACCTCCCGTATTATAAGTCGAAAGACACTTGTGAATCTTTTCTCAAAGGTATGATGGCCAAAACTCCTTCTATAGAACGTCTGGAGAATGAGTTGGAGAACTCTGGTCTCGTACATACAGATGTATCCAGACCCAACTCTAAATTAGCCAAGATATGGTATTCTTATTTTATTTTGTCACATGTTCTTGATGAAGCACAAGTTTAATAAAATAGAGAACACAATGACAGAAGTATTTGAACTACTTCAATCAGATGAAAGAGGCGAATACTTAGCTATGTAATTCTTGCGTAATTAAAAGAAAATGAGATTTTCTCTCAGGTCAAGTCTCTTAACACATCGGTGTGTTGGAGAGCATGAATCACACTCTATTATACTTGGTGTGATTCATGGAAAGTGACTCTGAGTTATAATCCTCCTTCTGGGTTAAGTCCCAGTTAATAGTGCCTAGGTTCTTGATAAGGTCCTAACAAGGGTCGTGCCATTGACTCCATATATGATATGGAAAAGAGGTGTGTGGTTTTCCTGTATAAGTCAAGACTAACTGGAAGACACATTTGTCGGAACCAGTAAATATGATATTACTCAAATCAATCGTTAGGAAGTTACAGGATTACTCGAGCCCCTGAATTCTCTCGTAAGACAAAGGAGTCGAGTAAAACATCATAGCTGATGATGGCCTAGTTAACTTTCAAGATGCCATTCGGTGTAGGGACTCTGAGTAATGGCTTGATGCAATCCGAAAAAGGGTCCTTGCATATAAATAAGACATGGACCATAAAAGACGTGCCCAAGAGAAGTATTCTCATTAGTTGCAAGTGAATCTTCAAGACAGAAGATCAGTGCAGATGGAAAATAGTGAATTACATGTTATGCTGGTTGGGAAATATTATCATCAGAACTCCTATAAATGGATTATAATGAAACTTTCTTGCTAACGGCCATGTATATATCTATTCGGATCAGACGCACTGTCAATGCTCATGATGACTATGAAATCTGGAACGTGCATGTAAAGTGATATTCGAAGGAATATTATATCTGTGGTCGTTTTAATGGGTCTTGGTTATAGTTGGTTCTTTCATAGTTGTAAAGTGGACTTGTCTTGTAATAATTCTTTAATTGGTCTGGGTTTGTTTTCAAAGGATTTGATGTATTAAATACAATGTATGATTCCTCATTTTATAATGAAAATTTCCTTGTTGCAAATTCATCAAATTATGAGTCAGATGTAATTTGTTGGCATGCAAGGCTTGGTGACATTGGACCAACACGAATGGATAGGCTTGCCAAACGTGGCCTTCTATCCAATGTTTCAAAGGTCGAAATGTCAACTTGTGAACATTGCCTTGTAGGGAAATCTTGTCGCAAATCGTTTGGAACCGGCACAAGGGCCGTGGTTCCATTACAGCTCATCCATTCGGACATATGTGGTCCGATGAATGTCAAGACAAGACGCGGGAAGTCCTATTTCATCACTTTTATTGATGACTTCACCCGATTCGGTCATATCTATTTGATATCCCACAAAAGTGAAGCATTAACCTGCTTTAAAAACTATATGAGTTTGGTGGAAAATCAATTAGATCGCAAGATTAAGGTCTTGCGAACCGATAGAGGCGGTGAATACCAATCAACAAGTTTTAAGGAACTTTGTGATGAAAACGGCATAGTTCATCAGGTAACTATGCCTTATACTCCGCAACAAAATGGTGTTGCAGAAAGGAGGAATAGGACTTTAATGGAAATGGTCCGTTCAATGATGGCGCAAGCCAACTTACCAGTCACCTTTTGGGGTGATGCATTATTGACGGCCGCTTTCATTTTAAACCGCGTACCCTCGAAATCAGTTAGCTCCACTCCTTATGAGTTGTGGAACCAAAGGTCTCTTGACTTAAGCATTTTAAAACCTTGGGGATGTGCATCCTATGCACATATTTCCTCCCATAAGTATGGCAGACTTGGGCCAAGGGGGAGGAAATGTATCTTTATACGATACGCAGAAAACTCCAAAGGTTATGTTTTCATTGGTCAGGAAGACAATGGAGGACTAATTGAATTTCAGTCGAGAGATGTCACTTTCTTGGAAAACGAGTTTCCAAGACAGGGCGAGATAAGTCAGGACTTATCTCTATTTGAGATTTATGATCAAGAAGGATTACCTCATTCGAGTGGGAGAATTCTTGGTGAAAACGAAAATACGTTTCAACCTTCACCAATGGATGATACGAATGATGCGAATCCTATTCCATACAGGAATAATGATCCAAGTGGGAGCATTTCTAACGACATTCCAAGTGGGAGTGATATTAAAATTGATCTAAATTCGAGTCAACAAGGACTTGAAGAATCTCAAATACGACGTAGTAGTCGTACAAGGTTAGCTCCACTAAGATTTGAGGATGAATTCCCACAAACCTTTATGACTTTACTACAAGAAGATGACGAGCCTGCTACTTTCAAACAGGCCGTATCATGCCCTGCAAAAGACAAGTGGATAGAAGCGATGAAGGAGGAATTAGAATCCATGAAGGTTAACCAAGTCTGGGACTTGGTTGACTTACCCAGAGGACGTAGAGCTATTGGGAACAAATGGGTTCTTAAGATCAAGCATAAGGCTGATCGCTCTATAGACAGATATAAAGCTCGCCTTGTCGCGAAAGGTTTTACGCAACAGGAAGGGATAGACTACGAAGAGACCTTCTCACCTGTTTTGCGTTTTACCTCGATTCGCTTGATTCTGGCTATAGTAGCTTGCTTAGACCTCGAATTACATCAAATGGATGTAAAGACTGCCTTTCTCAATGGAGAATTGGACGAGGAGATCTATATGGAACAACCAACATGGTTTGTAAAAGAAGGAAACGAACATAAGGTTTGTAAACTTCGTAAGTCCATATATGGTCTTAAACAATCCTCGAGGCAATGGTATTTACGATTTCAAGAAGTTGTCTTATCAAATGGTTTTTCCATGCTTGATGAAGATAACTGTGTATATATCAAGAGGATCAAGAGCAAGTATGTTATTATGTCTCTATATGTAGATGACATTTTAATAGCCGGAAATGACAAGGGCTTTGTGATGGATATCAAAGCTTGGCTTTCATCAGTTTTTGAGATAAAAGACATGGGAGAAGCCGCATATATACTTGGAGTTAAGATTTCAAGGAATCGTTCGAAGAAACTTCTCTCTCTTTCATAAGAGACTTATATAAAGAAGGTTCTAGAACGTTTTAATATGCAGGACTGCAAGTCCATTGATACTCCTATAAGCAAATGCGATAATTTATGTCTGAAATCGTGTCCAAAGAACCAAAAGGAAAAGGAAATTATGGAAAAAGTTTCATATTCCAGTGCAGTTGGTAGTCTTATGTACGCTATGATGTGTACAAGACCAGACATCTGTTTTACCGTTGGAATGGTAAGTCGTTACCAATCCAATCCAGGGCAAGTACACTGGATAGCGGTTAAGAGAATAATGTGGTATCTTAAAGGAACTGTAGACTATACTTTATGCTATCAAGGAGATGCCTTGAGGCTCGAAGGCTACACTGATGCTGATTGGGCAGGTGATCTCGATGAGCGACGATCGACCTTAGGATATGTTTTTCTACTCGGATCTGGTGCAATATCCTGGAGTAGCAAGAAACAGTCCTGCATCGCACTTTCAACTATGGAAGCCGAGTTTGTAGCATTTAGCATGGCAGTCCAAGAAGCTGTTTGGCTTAGGAAGTTCTTAGACAGGCTAATTGATGCAAATGACTCAGGTAATGTACCAATACACAGTGATAGTCAAGCATCTATAGCTTATGTCAAAGATCCAAAATTCCATTGTAAGACTAAACACATTGATATCCGCTACAAATTTGCAAAAGACTATGATAAAAATAAGAAGGTAGACATTAGATACATATCTATGCATGGGATGATAGCGGATCCGCTTACGAAGGCGATCCCCAGAGATGTGTTTTACAAACACTTATCATCACAAGGGTTGCGTAAGAGCTGAGTTGTATCAATGTATTCCCATGTCTATAAAAGATCAAATTTAATAAAAGAATAAGTTCTTTTCGACATTGCATATGAGTTTCTTGAAAATGTTTGTGTACATTTCTTTTAATCTCAGTTGTGTTTTTGTATGTCGGACAGATTGAGGTTGGCTCTCTCACATGAGCAACTGCCTTTATTCTATCAGACGGATAAGATAAAGATGAGACCTGTTTAAAGTCAAAATCATCAGACGGATGATTTAGAGTCATGACTTAAACAAAATGGTCGTATGAAAAGATCTGAATCATATGGATGCTTACAAAAGATCTAAGAAGATTTTTTAATCTTGTATGTCTTGTGCGGGATGTGGGTCAAGGAGATCAATGAGTAGAAAAAGGGACTCAAAGTCAGACATTGTGGTGTCTGACCATCATCCTTACAACATCATTAAGACATACGCTCCCTGGGAAAGGAGTGATGTTGTAATACGTATTCATACTACGTATGCATTTGACCATTGGGTTAGAATGGTAATTGTGTTTACTATTATGTGAGACCCAAAGACCACATGGGTCTTAACTACTTACCCTTATGGACTCTAATTGGTTCCTTTAGATTTGACTGGGTGATTGCTATCTTAGCATGTTGCTTATGGACTATGGTAAATTCAGTCCGGCGGGGCATGTTAGAAAAGCAAGTCAAGTCAAGATCGAAGGGATCGCAAGAAGAGGAAGATTAATTTCATATTCACATTCGGACTTTAGAGATTCAAAGCTGGCCAGCCAATTGTAATCCAGATGGGATTCAATTGTTGAATATAAAGTATAAGAAATGTGAAGAAATAATCTAGGGTAAAGCATGCGTTGATCTACTCAACTTTGCACCTCAAAGAGTGTTGTGTATCTCTAACAAGTGCACAACAGCAGACTCTATGTGCATGACTAAAACACGGTCTATTTCTCGGTATGATGAATAGAAGAACTAAAGGAAAAGATGTTTCCTTACAAATCCCCTCAAGTGTGAGTGGGAGATGTTGGATATGGACAATATGTATACACCCATGAGGGGATGTATGAGGGTCTATGGACCTCAGATGTCGCGTACATGAAAGTATGTACGAATGGAACCTTTTCATGTGTGAAAAGGACCACTCGATAAGTGGAAAAAGTCACTTTATAAGTGCATAAAGGCACTTGATAAGTGAATGAAGAAGAGGATAAGTAAAAGGGCTAATATAGGCTAATAAGCATATATTTAGTTATTTCCTACAATAACTACCCCTAAAGCCTATAAATAGGACCCAAGGGTAAGGCTTTTACACCATTCCATCCATGCCATAAGTTTGCATAAGGAAACTTATGTTCTTCTTCTCCCTTTCCATTTAGTTCTTCTTCTAAAGTTAGATTTAGACGGTGGAAACACTGCTTCCATCCTCTGTGACGAAGTACTGACCGTTGTGGCGAATCCGAGGGCGAAGTTCAGAGACTACGGTGCCGCGTACGCGAACGTAAGTCTCTCCTCTTCATTCGATCCTAACATCATCGTTTTGACAGGATCCTACAATTTCGTCCCGGTACTTAGCCTCCTGAATATAGAAAGTGACATTAGGCTTATGCTCGCCCCCAAATCCAACAATGCTCTTTTAATCGGAGTGCCATCAATTGAGTACGGCACCGTGAAACTACCGGGGTCGGGAAACTTCTTGGGCATTGTATTCTAGAGCGTCGATGTGAAATCATCTGGAAGCATGACGGATTCTTGTTTCATCTTTCCCGATATCAAATCCTTTAAGAACTTCGCATATGTCAAAATTTCTGTTAATGCATCCATAAAAGGGATGTTCAAGTGAATACCCTTTAGAAGTTCAATAAACTTAGCATACTTCTTCTCAAGTTTTGCCATAGCCAATCTCTGGGAGTATGGAACTGGAGGGCGGCTTCCTTTGTCTTTCTCCTTATCATTTGGCTTAGATGCCTGAATAGGTTTCTCTAAGGAAGGTGGAGTCTCAATAGGGATTGCAGAAATTGGAGTGGCTAAAGGAGCAGGTGATGTCTTCTTCCCCTCATCGCTAGATGGCTCCTCAGTTTCATTATCTTCATTTACCAAAATAATCGGCTCCGAAGCTATGGAACTCTCTTTATCAATGACTCCCGAAGTTTGTGGATTGAAGTTTGTGGATTCGCTAACTTGGGAACCGGTACCATGACTGCTTCAAAGGTCATCCCTCCTCGTTTTGTCACTGCTACCACGAAATTAAGTTGCCCCCTTGGATTGGGCTCAGACTAAGCCGGAAGCTTCCCTTAAGCCTTAGTAAGTTAGCTCACTTGGGCCGTTAATTGATCCACGGTGATTGCAAGTTGCTTTTGGCTAGCAAACTGATCGGCTTCAGATATACACCTGGAAACAATGTAGTTTTACCGCAAGCGCACGGTTAAGTGGTGAGCGGGTATCGCATCATGGGAAGGAACTGTTGGTATTATATTTATTACTCAGTGGAGATGGAATAATGATTGAGGGATGTTTGATGTTACAAGCGTATAAAATAACGTTTGTAAGTTCAATTAATAAAAGTGCCTAGGGCTAGGGAATCCCCACTATAGATCTCAAGCATCAATGTGAAATTATATTCTTCCATATCACTACTCTTGGTTTAGGGTGAAATTGTCGCAACAATGTTGTGAACCAACGCACGCTCTCGCGCTATGCAAGTCTATAGTAATCTAAACTAGAGCCTCGCTCTCATGCAAGCCTAGTTCAAACCACTAGCATTAAGATCGACAATATAATTCAACTCCAACCCAAGTTCGCTCTCGTGCAACGTGAGTTCGAATCTAGATCATGATGGTTCGCATTCGTTTACAGTCGTAAAAATGAATATAATAATAGAAATATAATAAAGATGCTAGCTTCGGTCGCTCTCACGTACCAACTCTAGGTAGGGCTGTTGACGAATAGAACGTTCGACGAACTACTTGTGAACAAGCTCGTTACATGTTCGTTTATGTTCGTTCGGGAAGCTTAAGGAACAAGCTTGAACAGATTTTTAGAGCTCGTTTAGTAAATGAATAGAGCTTGAACATAACTATGTTCGTTCATTTATGTTCATGAACAAGCTCGTTAAGTGTTCGTGAAAAAGCTCGTTAAGTGTTTGTAAACAAGCTCGTTAAGTGATATACATGAACAATCCGTTAAGTGTTAAGTGTTCATTATATAGTACATTAATGGTGGAATTATTAGAATATTGGTTTCTTACATTGTATTGCATTTAGACAAATACTATATTTTTTACTATGCTGGGAATGGATGATTGTAATGGGATTTATGGAGCTATTATGCCTGATTTGTTTGTTTTTGTCCTGCAAATATTTACTCCTTTTATTTAATTGATTTAGTCATTCACAATTATGGTTAAATATTATTATTCATGACTAAAAATTTGACGTTCGTTTGTTCGTTCGAAAATCTGTTCATAAACAAGATAGATTGTGTGTTCACGAACATGTTTTTGAACATGTTCACGAACAAGCTCGATAAGTCTTGTTAACGAAAAAAACGTTCGATGAACTACTCGTGAAAAAGCTCGGCAAATTTTCATTTTCGTTCGTTTATGTTCGTTCGGTAAGCTTAACGAACAAGCTTGAACATGATTTTAGAGCTCGATTAGTAAATGAACAAGCTTGAATATGGATTTTGTTCATGAACAAAACCAAGCTCCATGTTCAAGCTCGTTCAAGTTCATTCGTCGATAGTCCTAACTCTAGGGAATCTCGATTATAGATCTAAATCGAATATCTAGGGCTTCACATAGATCAGTATCCTCTCTCAAGCTCTCAAGATCCAATAGAAATCCCTAGCTATCTGTAGTAAATTAGTTATAATCTAACCCTTTAACAAGTTTAGCAACATGGGTTTTCAAGTGTAACGCCCCGCTTCCCAAAAGACACCAGAAGCAAGAACATTACGTGGTCCGCTTGAACTGGAGCGGTGAAGCTCGAGTTCAATAAGCGTCTGTGATAAAAACACAGATGAGGTTCTTGCAATTGCTAATCAGAACAATCAGAAACACTTCAGAAAATAAAGCCACATCCAGAGTTTAAGGTTAGTACACAAAATTAAACAAGCCACAGCTGGGCTAAAGTAGCAACAAGACAAAGGAACGTACACAAAAACAACTACAACGTCTGAAAAGGGAACTAGGAAAATAGTAAAGTGCAGGGGTCCACTAATCCTCTGCTGGAAGAGGCACTGCGTCAGGTACGAACTCCTGACTCTCCAAATCTGGCGTCTCGTACGGGTCCTCCTGGTACTCAAGCTCTGAACCTGACATACATCCAAAAACATGAATATATGTCAGCTAGGGGTCTGCAAGAAAGAGTTAGCATCCCAAAACAAGATATATGACAGATATGATTTTAAGAACGCATTTTAAATATTTTAAAGAAACAACTTGCAGCAATTTAACATTTAACAATTTATAGAAACAGAAATGAACATCCCTAACATGCAGTTCTAGACGGTTACAAGATTAAAGTAAAGATTTCTCTGAGTTCGTTAGCATGTCAATTTCCAAGATGACCAAGTTAGCGTTGCAATTTCCATGTCAAGAGTTCACATCTAATCTAGGGTTCTCGCCTTTAGGTCGTGATGAGAAGGTCATTCCTCTCACGGGGGCTTACCGTGATTGACGCTAACCCACCGCGTGTGGGTGGTGCTCTTGAGGAGAGTACCCTTCATACGCCCAGTGGCCGCTCAACCCTAACCCCACCCAAAAGTTTGCCGGAACACGAGCCGGCCTAGTCGACTCACACGACATCACGATATCACGATACCGCCTTCGAGGCGCACGATTTTCACGATGTCCACATTTGTTAGGTATGTCAAGACTCTCAGAAAGTTATTGTTAACAATATTTTAACATTATCGTGACAGTTCTACAAGGCAGAAGTGGGTTAAACAACTTTTACCGCAGTTTGAATTATTGACGAACACGTCCTTTATATTGAACTTGCTACAGAAATTATTCTTTTCTCTTATTGTTTAAAATTGGAATATATTGTATGATATACCGTTGGATCACAAATTTTGTCCTGGTCATCATGGTGTCAGTTTCTTACGTCATTTCACGTCTAATTTTCAAGTTATACGACAATACATGAAAGTGACGTAAAAGCTCCGAAACTTCAAAAATTCATATCAATTCATATACTTGCCTGATTTTAACGTTCTTGGTGTCGTTGGAAACGTCTCGACGAGTACTACGCTACGAAGAAGACGGTTCACTGGTTTGACAAAACGAAAATTCAGGATAGGCATTTTTCGATCAAAACAGCTTTATAACAAGCTCCTACGACGTCTAACCAATCTGTTTTATTGAGTTCTCTACATTATTGTGTGGGTTATGAGTTGTACATGGGTAGATCTACTAACCGTAAGTACAGAGGAGGATCGGAACGCAACGATGGGCAGCGGCGAAACGTACGGTTCCGAAACAGTGACGTTGAGCTTCGAAATGGAGAGAGGCCGTTCGGATTGAGGATGATGACCGATGCAGCTGCACGCGGGTCCGTGCAGCTGTCAGATCTCTGGATGCAGGTCGAAGGACCTCTTGGGCACGCGTCAAACCTAGGCGTGGCGTTAGCGAGCGTGGATGGTGGCTGCCTCGCGTGCGTGAGCCGTGAAGTTGGGGCTACGGTCTGTGCACGTGTGGGGAGGTGAGGAAGTCACGGACAGAGGCGATGGGAGGCCGTTGCATGCTATGCGTGGAGCTGCGTGCGAGGAGGGGAGAGATGAAGCTACGGTTGCACGAGTCTGCGGCGTGGAGGGGAGCAGATCTGGACGCCCGTCGCGTGGGTGTCTGCGGCGTTGCGAGAGGGCAGTGTCAAGATGGGGGCTGGCGGCGAGATCAAGGGGGAGGACGGCATCTGGGTTTTGCAGCCGTCGGCATGGAGAAAAGCCGCGAGTTAGCCTGGCGTTGGCTGCTAGTCGCGTGAATGGGAGGAGAAAGTGGGGGGCGGCTGAGCTTCGTGTAGGGAGGGGAGAGAAAAGAAAGAGGCCCTAGGGTTAGGGGGCGGCTGACAATGTGAGGGGAAAAGAGAGTCCTATGTTTTATTTATATAAGGGAAAGTAGGGTGCTGGGTCAGAACGTGAGCATGAGTTTAGGCTAGGTTTCCTATTATAATGTGTGAGGGGGGGTTGAAACGTCCATCAGCACGTGAATGGGTTATTGGTTTGTTTTCTATGTTTTTTTGTGTGTTGTGTGTGTGTGAGTAATAGGTCTTGGATACAGACGTGTCCTAGGTTATTTACATGCTAGCCTTAGGTGTGTATGGGGCTTGGTTTGTGCAGCACGTGGAGAACTTGGCCAAATCTTTAGGTTATTATTATTATGTTCATGGGTAAATTCAAATGAATTTTTAATGGTTAAAGCTGGGTGTGTTGTGATTTCGGCCAAGGGGGTAGAATACAAAACGTGTACCAGGTTGTATAAGGAAAGTGATTTGAAATCTCATTAATGGGATTTAACAGGTTTAATCAAGGTAATTAGAGCTAATTAAGTCAATTAATAATAGGTTTAAATAGGGTTTTAATGGGAAGTTTTTCAAACTTTTAAAAGTTTAAATTTCGAATTTAAATTTTGAATTGGGAATTTAAAACTTAATCGTAAGAAAAGACGATTTAAAATAATTTTTTTGAAAGGATATTAATAATAATACCAATAAGTATGGAAAGAATAGAAGTGGGTACAGGTACGGGTCCGGGTCCGGGGACAGAAACGCCAAGCTACGGATACGAAAGAATAATACATGAGAGAAAATTACGGATAACGCAACGATGAAAGCCGGTCGTTACATCCTACCCACCTTAAGAACGATTCCGTCCTCGGAATCTTATCAGCTAAGACACGTGGAAAACGTAAGGGTAATGCTCGTATCTCCTATTCTAAAGCATACACACCATAACTAACTATCATACCATATCCAAATAGTATTACTAATACTAGTATCAACACCAAAAGTATTACTACTGATAACATTAATCAACGTCCATGCTAATAGTAGTAACAACACACGTACATACATTACCAATTACAAATTAACATAATACGTCCAATATAATATCATCCTACAAATATAATCCAACCAATATTATACTCGGCGAATAGTAACACTTTACTACACAACCACATCAATTTACTAGCAGTAAGTGTGCCATCACTTAGCACACTCACATTAATACTAATACACAATGTACTACCATATATTTCATACCCTCACAATCTACCAGGATATAGTACCACACGTCACATAAACATACCACTAATACATAAATACAAACACTCTTAGTCAATTAACACTTCAATAGTACAATCACTCTTACAAACCACATTATACCATATACACGTTATAATATATCACTACACATACATACATGCACGTAATACCTTACACCATACACAGATTTATATAAGCCCTACTCATAGCACTAGGGTCATGGTAATCTACCCACCTTAGGATCAAGTCCGTCCTCAGACTTCCTTAAATAGGCCGACGTAGGGGTGAGCGGACTTAGATACTAAGGTCACACTATCCCAGTCATACATACATTATAATGAAACAATATACATCCATATGCATATACTTACTCATATATCACACTTTCAAATACTTATACATACGTTCATTTCACATACATATACATACTTACACTACTACACGCCTATCTCGTATCTATATATAACACATATACACGCACCGGTATACACAACCATGGTAATTTACATAGGGCTAGTATACTATTACATACGTCCATATACGTAGTCACGACCATGCGACTATACATACTTCCTGGTATACACATGCTCATACATCGTCCCGTAGGGGTAATATTATAATCTTACTGTACATAAAACACACTTATTTATACAGTACTTATATATATATACACCTATAACTAACCACATACATATATACACATGAGCACACACCAGACATATAGATCACATAATAAATCTTCACACACCACTACATGTACGCATATTATTATTACACCTAACGTGCATATCATTGTACTAGCATACAATTACAACCATTAACCGGTACGACTAAGGTACATGTACTTCTAGTAACTAGCCAATACTAAATCTAATACGCAAAGATATTCCTATAGTGATATAGTTAATTGCTCGCCTAAGTATAAATATAACACTTACTAATCTATACTCAACTATATAAATATATGTCACATATTACCGTACACGCACATACAACACAATAGACAGTCACGCCATTCTAATATACTAAGGGTAAGCATACTCAAACATGGGTGGTAAATAGAGATTCGCGCACACGAGTCCACATCCACTATCTATATACATGCACCTCAACAACACCATAATCAATGCTAATGGTCCCCCTATACTTATACTAAAGCTAACATAAGTAAAGATAAGCACTAATGTGATAACTAAGCAATAGTGTAGGATTCGGAGTTGAATGAGGCAACGAGTTAGTGTTGCGATGAACGGTTTCGAACGTGGCTTGGATAAGAGATTAGTTTGTTGGGTGAGATAAAATATTTATGAACAAAGGTAGGAAGATAAATATGTGTGTAAAAATAAAAATATCGTCATAACTTACGTAAAATAGTGAGCATACGGTAGGAGTTAAGACGTAAAATGTGATCAGTCAAAAAATAGGTGAAGAGTAATATGGGCATAGTGTCGTAGTGCTTGTCTTGTAAATGGAAATGGGTTTGTAAAATGGAAATTTTTTTAAAAAAAATGTGAAGACAATGATTTTGAAACTGACACACAAGATTTTGAAGTTCTATTTAACTTAGGAAGGTATTTTTAAAAGTATATAGGAATGACTATCTTTCAAATATGTTGGTAAGAAAAGGGGGTAATATTTTGAGTTAGCGAAATAGAAATAAATTTTAAAAAGTTCATTACATGAGGAAAATAGAATAGCTATATAAGGCTATATGAAGTATAAGTGCGGAAGGTGTATGTTAGAAAGTCGCTATAAGATAGTAACTAAAGATCGCAACAGAAGAGTCTCATAATCAAGGTTGGGTTTAAGTCGACTGAAGTGTAGGAAACCTGAGTAAAAGTTTTCGAAAGGATTTTAAACTTAGCGAAGAATTTAATAAAAGAAATATCGAAAATACCTTTTAAAAGACCCTGGATCTGCAATGGGGAAGTTCAAGTTTAAAGATGGGGGCCTAAATAGTCTATGTGAATCGAGGACAAGGAGTAGGTTTGACGATCGAAACATAAGTACAGCTAAGAAGTAACTCCATGAATACGCTACGATGGCTTTCTACGATCCTTAACTTGGAAGTGTAATGATTAGGAATCTGTAACATCGGGGAAATAATCATTGGGTCGACTAA
Source organism: Scilla litardierei (assembly GCA_030789695.1). Taxonomy (NCBI): domain Eukaryota; kingdom Viridiplantae; phylum Streptophyta; class Magnoliopsida; order Asparagales; family Asparagaceae; genus Scilla; species Scilla litardierei. Next base: position 178,461 of record JAULAV010004760.1, on the reverse strand, counting down.
GTTTTAGCACTAAGGTTCTTCAACAAACTAGACTACGATAAGGAAGTCATGGTAAGGGTTCGTTGGGGATCGAGATCAGGATCTTATCAATAGATTTGGAATATCATACGCTTCGAAGTCTACTCATTGCAGGCGTCTCAGGTTCGACTGCTCGGATACGATGATCGCTACGTTCGGTTGGGCCCCAGATTCGATGAAAATAAGCGAACGACTAACGAAACTCGAAAATCTAATATGGTCGGAGTTGGATGATCAATCGCTAGGGTGAATTCCAAGATGATAATACTAAGTCGTGACAAGGGTGTCTAACTAACGAGCACGAGCGTCTAACCAACTCTTCCTATTATCCTGGTATTGGGTTTTCCTATCGTGCTGAGACAAGTTATTCGAGTAATTTTGCGTACGAACTAATTCTGGATGTTTTGGCTAATGAAAAGTGTTCTCATTGTTCTGAATTTCGCAGTAGCAAGACCTGCATGGGCCACCACTAAAACCTGTAACGCCCCGCTTCCCAAAAGACACCGGAAGCGAGAGCATTACGCGGTCCGCTTGAACTGGAGCGGTGAAACTCGAGTTCAATAAGCGTCTGTGATAAAAACACAGATGAGGTTCTTGCAATTGCTAACCAGAACAATCAGAAACACTTCAGAAAATAAAGCCACATCCAGAGTTTAAGGTTCGTACACGAAATTAAACAAGCCACAGCTGGGCTAAAGTAGCAACAAGACAAAGGAACGTACATGAAAACAACTACAACGTCTGAAAAGGGAACTAGGAAAACAGTAAAGTGCAGGGGTCCACTAATCCTCTGTTGGAAGAGGCACTGCGTTAGGTGCGAACTCCTGACTCTCCAAATCTGGCGTCTCGTACGGGTCCTACTGGTACTCAAGCTCTGAACCTGACATACATCCAAAAACATGAATGTATGTCAGTTAGGGGTCTGCAAGAAAGAGTTAGCACCCCGAAACAAGGTATATGACAGATATGATTTTAAGAACGCATTTTAAATATTTTAAAGAAACGACTTGCATCAATTTACATTTAACAATTTATAGAAACAGAAATGAACATCCCTAATATGCAGTTCTAGACGGTTACAAGATTAAAGTAAAGATTTCTCTGAGTTCGTTAGCATGTCAATTTCCAAGATGACCAAGTTAGCGTTGCAATTTCCATGTCAAGAGTTCACATCTAATCTAGGGTTCTCGCCTTTAGGTCGTGATGAGAAGGTCGTTCCTCTCACGGGGGCTTACCGTGATTGACGCTAACCCACCGCGTGTGGGTGGTGCTCTTGAGGAGAGTACCCTTCATACGCCCAGTGGCCGCTCAACCCTAACCCCACCCAAAAGTTTGCCGAAACACGAGCCGGCCTAGTCGACTCACACGACATCACGATATCACGATACCGCCTTCGAGGCGCACGATTTTCACGATGTCCACATTTGTTAGGTATGTCAAGACTCTCAGAAAGTTATTGTTAACAATATTTTAACATTATCGTGACAGTTCTACAAGGCAGAAGTGGGTTAAACAACTTTTACCGCAGTTTGAATTATTGACGAACACGTCCTTTATATTGAACTTGCTACAGAAATTATTCTTTTCTCTTATTGTTTAAAATTGGAATATATCGTATGATATACCGTTGGATCACAAATTTCATCTGGTCTTCATGGTGTCAGTTTCTTACGTCATTTCACGTCTAATTTTCAAGTTATACGACAATACATGAAAGTGACGTAAAAGCTCCGAAACTTCAAAAATTCATATCAATTCATATACTTGCCTGATTTTGACGTTCTTGGTGTCGTTGGAAACGTCTCGATGAGTACTACGCTATGAAGAAGACGGTTCACTGGTTTGACAAAACAAAAATTCAGAATAGGCGTTTTTCGATCAAAACAGCTTTATAACAAGCTCCTACGACGTCTAACCAATCTGTTTTATTGAGTTCTCTACATTACGGTGTGGGTTATGAGTTGTACATGGGTAGATCTACTAACCGTAAGTGCAGAGGAGGATCGGAACGCAACTATGGGCAGCGGCGAAACGTACGGTTCCGAAACAGCGACGTTGAGCTTCGAAATGGAGAGAGAGGCCGTTCAGATTGAGGATGATGACCGCTGCGGCTGCACGCGGGTCCATGTAGCTATCAGATCTCTGGACGCAGGTCGAAGAAGCTACTGGGTGCGCGTCAGATCTGGGTGTGGCGTTAGCGAGCGTGGATGGTGGCTGTCTCGCGTGTGTGAGCCGTGAAGTTGGGGCTACGGTCTGCGCACGCGTGGGGAGGTGAGGAAGCCACGGACAGAGGCGAGGGGAGGCCGCTGCGTGCTAGGCGTGGAGCTGCGCGCGAGGAGGGGAGGGATGAAGCTACGGTTGCACGAGTTTGCGACGTGGAGGGGAGCAGATCTGGACGCCCGTCGCGTGGGTGTCTGCGGCGTTGCGAGAGGGCAGTGCCGAGATGGGGGCTGGCGGCGAGATAAAGGGGGAGGACGGCATCTGGGTTTTGCAGCCGTCGGCGTGTAGAAAAGGCCGCGAGTTCGCCTGGCGTTGGCTGCTAGTCGCGTGAATGTGAGGAGAAAGTGGGGGGGGCGGCTGAGCTTCGTGTAGGGAGGGGAATGAAAAGAAAGAGGCCCTAGGTTTAGGGGGCGGCTGACAACGTGAGGGGAAAAGGGAGTCCTATGTTTTATTTATATAAGGGAAAGTAGGGTGCTGGGTCAGAACGTGAGCATGAGTTTAGGCTAGGTTTCCTATTATAATGTGTGAGGGGGGGGGTTGAAACGTCCATCAGCACGTGAATGGGTTATTGGTTTGTTTTCTATGTTTTTTTGTGTGTTGTGTGTGTGTGAGTTATAGGTCTAGGGTACTGCCATGTCTTAGGTTACTTACATGCTAGCCTTAGGTGTGTGTGGGGCTTGGTTTGTGCAGCACGTGGAGAACTTGGCCAAAGCTTTAGGTTATTATTATTATGTTCATGGGTAAATTCAAATGAATTTTTAATGGTTAAAGCTGGGTGTGTTGTGATTTCGGCCAAGGGGGTAGAATACAAAACGTGGACCAGGTTGTATAAGGAAAGTGATTTGAAATCTCATTAATAGGATTTAACAGGTTTAATCAAGGTAATTAGAGCTAATTAAGTCAATTAATAATAGGTTTAAATAGGGTTTTAAATGGGAAGTTTTTCAAACTTTTAAAAGTTTAAATTTCGAATTTAAATTTTGAATTGGGAATTTAAAACTTAATTTTAAGAAAAGACGATTTAAAATAATTTTTTTTGAAAGGATATTAATAATAATACCAATAAGTATGGAAAGAATAGTAGTGGGTACAGGTACGGGTCCGGGGCCGGGTCAGGGGACAGAAACGCCAAGCTACGGATACGAAAGAATAATACACGAGAGAAAAATACGGATAACGCAACGATGAAAGCCGGTCGTTACATTAAGAGATTTAACATATCAAGCTTTGAATCCATATGGTTCATCCCTTTGCCCTAGAGCAAAGTGACTACACACAATTCATCATAATCAAAACAGTAGAATTGGGATATGCAATAGAATTCATCACAAAAGATAGATCTAAACAGAAATTTATCATAAAAATTAGAGATAGCAAGAGTTTAAACAAACCAATGATGTTTAAGGCTTCAAATAACAAGAGAATTAAGATCATTTCACTCCAATCCTTAAGCAAATACCAGATGAAACAAAGCTTCTCCTAAGAACTCTAGCCGTCTCGTATCTCTTCTTGACAGCTCTCAAACTAGCTATTTATACTAACTCAAAAAGTCCAGAAAAAGTTGACAAAATACCCCTAGGAGGAGGCAACCCCTAATTCCTGAACCTGGGTCGTCGACGCGCTCGGTCGATTGAAACTGTCACTCAGTCGAGTGGCAATTTCTGCAGAGAAATCGTAAAAACAGCCTTCTGTCATCTTCGGTCCACTCGGTCGAGTGGTGGGCTCGCTCAGTCGAGTGAGCTTCTCACTTGATCGAGTAGGGTCTTCTACAGACTCCTCCAAAAACAGTGTCCTGCCAGTTGTTTTTCCTCTCTCCACTCGGTCGAGTGGACTACTCACTCGGTCGAGTGCAAATTCCACTCTGCCGAGTACATTGCTACGCTTCTTTGGCTGGATTGGAGCTGTATCAGCCTCACTCGGTCGAGTGAGCTGTGTCACTCGGTCGAGTAGGCTGATATTTCATCGGGTTCTCCTTCTACTATCCTCCTTCCTCTTTCTCTCGTCTTTCTTCCGCTTCTTCTCATCTTCAAGCATCGTGAGCTCTTCGATATCATCGTAGTTGATACTCCGTTACATGTGTATGTGCTCATAGCTCCAAATTGCTCCTGATTGCTCCATATTTCCTGAAAATCCAACGAAACATAGGAATAGTGAAATTCATCATGAAATCATCGTTTAAGCGTTAAATTCGTGATATGAGCAATCGCTATGGCATGGAAAAATACAGAAATAAAGTGTAAAAATATGAGCATATCACTAACAACTCCGTGTTTTGCATAGACATGTCGGCGTTCTGCTTAACTTGAGCATTGATAAAAGCTTCCAATGCTCCTTCAACATTTGATTTAGGTGCCACCATTTGTTGATATGGTTGTTGATATGGAGTTTAATAGGGGGGACGGTTGTTGTAGCCCGGTGGTCTATAAGGCCCAGCTGGCCTAAATCCTTGCTGCTACCACTAAGGATGTGCTTGTAGTTGAGGTGGAGGCTAATGTGGCATCAGCTGAGTAGGTGGCTGCATAGCTTCATTGGGGTTACTATAGAAGAATCCCGGATGTCTCTTCCAAGCCGGATTTGTCTATTGCAGCCTTGGATTACTCCTACCATCAGAAATGTAGTTGATTTGCTCACCCATCACATCTTTCCATCAAAAGAATCTTCATTAGTAATGTACCCTTCTTCAGCATAATTATCCCATGTAGTGCAAACTGGAGCCTTGGAAGAGGTAGGCATAGCACTCAGCCTCTGTTCAATCCGAGCAACCAGCTTCGATAGACAATCAAATTGACGTCGTAGTTTGTAAGTTGCTACAACTCGGAGTGAATTCCACCGTCACTCTTCGATGATGTTGAGCGTTCATTGCTCCATTGTTGGTTGTTGGAGGCCATTTGCACCAATAATGATATGGCCTCCTCCAGAAGCATAGCCAAAATTGCTCCATTAGCGGAAGCATCAATAATCATCTTCGTCTCCGACTTCAACCCATTATAAAAGCTTTGGATGAGGTCCCAATCTTCGACTCCGTGGTGCGGGCATTGATGTTGCAAGTCCTTGAAGCACTCACATACTTCATATAAGGATTCATGTGGGAGTTTCTTGAAAGAGACGATGGCACTCCTAATTCTCACCGTTTTGGACGGTGGACAATATTTGGTGACGAAAGCTTGCGCTAGCTGCTCCCAAATCATAAAGGTGCTTGTAGGATGTGCCCTCAACCAATACGCCACTTTGTCCCGAAGTGTGAATGGGAACAATCGAACTCTTATATCGTCTTCACTCACATTATTCACTTGAAATGTAGCACACTTCGCTATGAACAGGTCGATGTGGTGGTTGGGGTTTTCATGAGGATGTCTGTGGAAGGCATCATGCTGCATCAATGAAATCAAGCCCGGCTTCCACTCCAAAATTTCCTGCCGATATCGATGCAATGTTGGGTTTCATATAATCCAAAATGTTACTCTCACGTGGAGGTGGTGGTTTGAGGAGGTGGTTGATCTGCCATTAGGAGAGGCCACAATTTCTAACTCCGCTCAGCTCTACGTTTTCTTGCAGTCAAACTATAACAAATCGTCAGATCCCCCCAAGACGTGTGTTCATGCAGAATCAATAAACTCAGAGAAGATATTAGTAACAAAAATGAATAAAAAATACGGTAGGGTGAGAGATGGATGGAGAAACTAATAAGTCCCCCAACTAAAAACCAACCCAAGCTAACCGTTGCTCCCTAGCAACAGCACCAAAAGCTAACTGTTGCATTCCCCGACAACGGTGCCAAAAGCTTTTCCGATACCGCAAGTGACCGGCGTCGATAGCTTTGTAGTATAGTATAGGTTGTCAATCCACAGGGAGGTGATTGGTATGGGTCTCGGTCTATGGTTCAGAGTTGTATAACTGTGTTATTTGCTGGGTGCATCCAAAATTGTTGTCACGATTATCTCTCTTTTTCACTAACAATAAAAGGAAACTAGGGCGCCAGGAGCACCACTAGGATTCGTTGGGTGTCGATGCTAAGTCGTAATCCGTAGGGTGGATTTGATTCTTAGGGTGAGATTGTCACATCTTGAATGTTAAATCGTAGCCAACTATCGTTGAACTACTCATCTAACGTGTCCCGTGCTTAGCCCCACCATCGTGGATGACCTTGCACGTGATACGTGCATTACGATCGACAAATAATTCCCAATCTCTGCTCATGTCACTATCTTTAGTTAGAGCTTCGATCTGTGATGTGATGGCTCTTATTGATGCTACTATCATAGGTCATCAATTAGGGGTATAGGGCATCGGTGGAGACCTGTAGAGTGAGTGCCACTATCGTGGATCACAAACCTTAAGTGAATCCACTAATGACCCTAATCAAGCCTATAAGGTGATCTCTAGGGCAAGTGCCACCATCGTGGATCACAAACCCTAGATGAGAACCCTATAAACTTGGGTAAATCAATCACATCACAGCCCCAATCACTAATCTAACCTGAAAATCATGGCTTTAGCATCTGAACCTAAAATCCTAAGGCTCATCCATTAACCCTAGATAGAACTACTCACTAATCATGATAAAAACAAGAAAAACAATAATAATAAGAGGATTAAACATCATAGCAGCAATTAATATCAAAAACAATAGAAATAGAGGAGAAAATCAATACCAAACAAGCTGAACACAGAAATCTATTAAGAAATTGAAGAACTCAACAAGAAGTCCAAGATTCCAAGCTTAATCTCCTCTCCAAACCCTAATCATAGCTCTAGAGATTAAGTGGCTGCTCAAAACTGAAAATAAACTCTGATTCTAATTGATGATAAACCTAGGGTATTCATTAGGTTTATATATGACCGGGCGCCCGCGAGAAATGCGGCGGCGCGGTGTCGTTTACCGCAAGTTTCACAGTTAGTGTAGGGTGCGGGAATATCGAACTCAGGGAGGCGAGGTTGTGCTTGGGTCAGGTAGGACCTAAATCACCCCGAGGGGCGAGCTAGCCCGAATCGGTGGTTGGTTGTCACGAAAGGAAATAAAAGCGTAAGAACGAAAAGAAAGTAAACCCGGGACTTTGGTTTCCAACCTGACGAGAGACTCTCGCCGACGCGGCCTACGGGTATGGATAGCGATCGGGATTAGGGTCTAATGGTGGGACGTTGCCTCTGAAAGTGGTACCAGCGTCCCATGGGCCCGATATTCCGATCGGTGTCCAGGATGATACACCGGACTTCCCGGATTCGATCAGTGGGCACTCCCGTGTCCATAAACACTGATCGATCCCGGGAGCACTAAGCCCGCAACGATGACTCCCAACGTCTCATCCTGCCGCTCCCGCGTGCTAGGATTCGACGTCTACGCTAAGGGTGTGAGCTATGGCTAAGGAGTCAACCGCCAAGTTTATTCACCCTTGGCCCGACGGTCAAAGGCGGTCTTTTTCCCGCCGATGACAATGAAACACCCCGCGTAACCGTTAGATTCCTACTCCATATCGATTTCCTAACCCTACGGATGCATCGGGGAGAGCCCCTGAAGGGGTTTCCACCAAAATCCCAGATTTGGGAACTACTCACAAAAATTCATGAAAAAGCAATCTAAATGAAATTTAACCGTTGGAATCATAATCGGACAATTGCAATGCGGAAGTAATAGAAAAATAAAGACAATACTAAAATTTTAGAAAGATCTGAAAACTTACAAAAGAGTAACAATTACAGCCGTCACAAGGAAATAAAACAGTAGAAAAACAGCAACACCCCGTTTCGGGAACCCTAGGGGTTCTATATATAGGCCGTCGCATCAACCGATCGGTTGACAAGTCAACCGATCGGTTGATTCGTTACAAATAAATATCAGAAAACGGCGAGTTTTCACCCGATCACATGAACCGGTCGGGTGAGTTCTTGAGTGACCGGTTGGATCTTGAAGCAGTCGGGTGAACTGATCGGTTGAACGCCCGTGTCTTCAGCTCATCTTCTTCAGCTACAGATGAACCGATCGGGTGAGAGTCACCCGATCGGTTGGCGCTTTGCTTCGAGAAAACAGAGAATAGCCCCCGCAGAACCGGTCTGTGAACCGGTCGGGTGACTTCTTTGTGAGCTGCGGTAGCGACCGGTTGGTGCACGCGTGCATCACCCGATCGGTTGGAGAGGACCAACCGATTGGGTGAGGGGCTGAAAGATGAATACTTCACCGTTTGACCCCCTGGATCACGCGTGACTTCTCCCGTTGCTCCGGGGACTTGGGATATCATCGTTAAACGTCCCCTACGTGGTCGAACTCCTGCAATCATGGACAAACAAAGAAAAGTGAAAGAAAACGGGAAAATATACGAAAACGAATAAGAGACGGCGGAAAAACATGGAGAAACACAAAAGAAAACGTGCGTGAATATATGAAATATAAACGCACGTCAATATACAAGTGTGTTTGAACGCAACAAAACAAGTAAACCCCAAAAAACGAGCTGATTTCTGTGCTGGCGACCCGACCAACTCAACCGAGTGACAAGGCTACTCTGTTCGAGTAGACGCAAAGTTCTTTGGATTCTCGATCTGATGCCTTCCATTCTCGATCTAAAACAGTATCCTCTCGGACCGAGTCACCTGGCACTCAGTTCGAGTACAGAGGCTCGAAATTGGCTTGAAAATGGCCTTCTGCCATTATTTTTGCTCAGACCGAGTAGTAAAGCTACTCGGTCTGAGTACCCTTTTTGTTCTTTGAGCTACTAAGTCTTCAGCTTCCTCATTCCCTCATTTACACCTACTCGGACTGAGTGGCAAGTCCACTCGGTCCGAGTGGACTGGAAAAAGTTGATGGGGGCAGCTCCATCTCTTTGCTCCTCTTCTTCTCCTTCCTTCCTCTTCTTGCACTCGAATCTTCTTCTCCACCACATCGCACACCTAGCAAGCTTTTCCATTGACGCTCCGGCTATCTCGGATGTGTCTATAGCTCCATTTTGCACCAAATCATCTCGAAACTCCTGAAAATAAAATAAAAGCTTCGAAAATCATATAATCTAATAAACGATCGATAAAGCAATAAAAATGAGTTTCGAGCGATCAAATAGATATGGAATGATGTGATAAAAGTATAGAAAACATGGACACATCATTGACCATACCCTATGCTTGGCTAAACGACATAATTATGACGAAGGGACTAAAACTGCGACATTCATCATGGACACAGTCAGTGTAGTCCCGACAATACTCATGTTAATGAGTTAACCACATAATAATGATATCGAAATAGGGACGGCACCAGCTGCTCGTGGTCTCTACCGTCTGGGGTTTCAAGCCCCACCGGTAGTAGTGTCAGGCTGTAAGGTCTCACACAGAGTGGAACCTTCGTCAAGTAATAGGAAGTCTTAAGGGAGCTAATACATACGATGTATGGAATTTATTAAGTCGCAAATAGTTTGCAATATAAACTTTAGAATAATGATGTGAGATTATTGCATATGATGCAAAAGTGATAAAATATATCGTAAAACGTTACGAATATATTTTATAAGAAATGCATGAAACGAGCTCAATTAGAAGTCTAGGAATGTCTTAGACTAATTTTGTTTTTCTTGGTCCATGCCCAATAGGCTTGAAGGAATACCAAAACAAAAGGAAAAAGTCAAAAGGAGGTAAAAAGTGTTGGCTGCCCAGCACAAGTGGCTGCCTAACGTTCCAACCCTGTGCCAAGCCCAGCGCAGGCCGCTGGGCTTGCCCAGTGTTTTACGCTGGCTGGGCCAGTGCCCAGCGGGGGCGGGCGCCCGACCCGGTAGTTACAGGAGCAATCATGCCCTTAGGGTGCGACCGGCTGGAAAACAGGGTGGGTCCCACTACGGGCCCCACATAAATCGAACAGTGTGACTGTTCGTGAATCCTTTTTTACCTGTTTTTGAACACACGTCACGTTTGAGGGGTCAAATAAAGTCGGAATTGAGCGATGTTTGTTTGTATGCATTCACCGTTCAGTGCTCTTCGATTTGATATATGAAATCACTTGCGAAGCTCAACGGTAAGGGAGAAAAAATTCGTTGAAGTTTGTCCTTCATGGAGGACAAACTTGAAATTGATTTTCTCCTCTAATTAATTAGTCCCACATCGAAAATTGAGAGATGAGGAAGGGTGAGCTCCCTATATAAATAGGGGCTAGCTCCCCTCTTTGAAACTCGCACTAAGCTTCAGATCTGCATAGATCCATTAGACACGAGCAAGCCCGGATCCAAGCTTAAATAATATTCCCTCTTTCTCACTCATTCTTCCTTGCTCCTGCTCGTGCTTTAGCAAATCTACGAAGGAGTTCGGATTCAGATCCGAAATCTTGACGGAGAATCCACTCAAGGTGAAACTTTCTGGAGCGCGTCGTTCGGTGACAATGAGATTGCTCGCCTCGGGACGAGGTTCGGTTCGGGAGAAGCGGCTCAGCCCAAACGCATGGCATTGGTTTGTGGGATTCTACACCTTGCTAACGTGCGAGGCAAAGGTTAGTAGTTTAATTTATGCATTTTTAAATTGCAGTTAATATTATATATCTATCCTAACGGGTTGGTCAGATCTATCCCTAGGGGTTGGTCAGACCTACCCAGGGATAGTAGAGATTCGGGATATGGTTCATTATTCCTTAGTGCTTGACTTAAAATAGTTTTAAGTTTTTCTTTCCGTTGCTTTTATGATTTCTTCGTCCACCCGAATTAGGCCAGACGTCGATTTACATCCCCAAGAATCGCAAAAAGCCCCAATTATATATATATATATATATATATATATATATGAAAAAGGGGATCTAAGGTGCCTCCTTAGATGAAATCTAAGGAGGCGCCCCCAATTTCCCATATCTCCTACAATTTTTTTGAAATGTTTTTTCATGGGGTAGTTGTTCACATCATGGATGATCAACATACCAAATTTCAAGGAATTCCAATACTTTTTGAGCACACATCTACCCTTTACAACTTCAACGGTCAAAAAAACGTGCTAAAAACCCCACGAAGTTGTAAGGGATAGATGGGGGCTCAAAAAGTATTGGAATCCCTTCAAATTTGGTATGTTGATCATCCATAAGGTGAACAACAAACCCATGAAAAAAAATTTCAAAAACTATATGGGAGATGGGGAGAAATGGGGGCGCCTCCTTAGATTGAATCTAAGGAGGCACCTTAGGATCCCTTTACCCATATATATATATATATATATATATATATATATATATATATATATATATATATATATATATATATATATATATATATATATATATATATATAGGAGAGTAAAAGGGTATCTATATTGAAACAATATACTATACAAGGACCTATTTGAGACAGAAAGATGAATAAAGAGGGGAGAGGGCACAGGCGCCGTCACCCTCTATTACCATATTCCAATCTTAATAGGATCCAGATATATACAGCTCTCCCCATCCCCAATGATCAGGACATCAACTAGTCCCCCCTCACCTCTAGCAAGTCCCCAATTGGCAAGGACTGCAATATTAGTAGCACTCTCAATATCAATAGTACAGCGGGCCATCTTGATATCATCAGCTATGTCATCAAAGAGTTGAACCTTTGAGTTTGTGGTACCCTCAAAGATTCTTTTGTTGCGTTCCCTCCATATATGCCAGAAAATAGCCGCTAAAATAGTCTTAGCCAAGATTCCCAAGCTATCAGAGCTCCTATACTTGGATAAGAATATATCGCATACCTCAAAAAGGGTAGAGGGGACCGGCTCTGTGATACCCAACTTCAAAAAACTTCTGCATAGAATGTACCTTGAGTAGCTGCATTCAAAGAAAATGTGCCCCACACTCTCATTCATGCCATCACGACAGAGTTCACAAGTAGGAGGAGTCTCAATCCCCCAATGAGGGAGGGTATCTCTCGTGAGGAGCTTGCGTGGAGACCGCATAGTAAGGTAACCGCCATTTAAGGGATGTGCCCCTGAAACCAGACAATTTTGTAATAAGGGAACCTGGGGTGTCTAGTGCGCACCCCTTCCCAAGCACCACGAAGAGAGCATGAGCGACCAGGCTTCCAAACCCACAGATCCTCACCGGTAGAAAGAGAGACCCGAGATAGGAGGGGACTGATAAGCCGACTACTCTCATCCTCCATCCAATTAACACCATCCCAATAGTCATGAACTCTACTCCTTTCCATCCGATCAGGCACATCATAAGATTCAAAAAGGGGACCACATGGGAGCTAATTATCGTACCAAAAAAGGGTAGAGCGGCCATCTCTCACCCTATGGCCAATAAGCTTCCTAGAAAACATGCGGCAATGGAGAAGAAATTTCTAGGTCCCAGAGTGAATGGGTCAAACTTTTTCCTCAAAGAACCCCACCCCCGTTAGATAAAGCTTCCTCATGAAAGAGGCCCACAACCCATCATGTGTTAGAAATCGCCATGTCAAGCGAATCCCATAAGCCATATTAAGATATTCAAGATGGCGCAACCCCACTCCTCCCCAGATTTGGGCAAACAACAATCCTTCCATGCCCAAAAGGGGGCATTTTCCAGACAAACCTCCTACATAAGGCATTAATTGAGCATAGTCTCAATTTCGGGATACGATAAGTCTGCATCCAAAATGAGACCATGCCATATATAACAGATCTAATAAGCTTAATCTGTCCTGAGATGGATAGTAATGTGGAGGCCCAAACCTGTAGTCTTTTCCTGCATTTATCAACCAGCAAATCATACATGGATGCCTTAGGGTAGTGAGCTGAGAGTGGGAGCCGTAGATGGTGGTGATTCCCTCCATCTGCCTAATCCCCAATATATCTGCCAAACACCCTGCATCCCTGGTCCCCTTACTGAACATAACCGAACTTTTCCCACAGGTAACCTCCAAGCCCGTAAAAAGCTGAAAGATGCTAAGTAGATTCTTCAGCCCCTCAAAAGTTCTGGTAGAAGCACGGCAAAAAACCAACAGATCATCTGCAAAAAGCATGTGCGAGCAAACCCCCACTTCTCTCTTCATCGGCTGTACCATCCCTTCCATAATACTCTTGCCCTTCACACACACACACACACACACACACACACACACACACACACACACACACACACACATATTAAAAGTAAGTGTGTGTGTATATATAAATATAAACAGGGGCTACATCATGGCACAGACCAAAAAGAAGAGCATGTAGGGGAGAGGCTGGGAAAGCAGTCACCTCACACTAGAACTACCAGGAACGTGCCAAGAAAAGGGGAAAAATGTACTGGGGGCAACACAAAATGGCCTAAAGCCCCCAGTTCCCAAAAAAACTGACGGTCCACAGGGTAAACGTCCTCAAGATCACAAGAGATCAAAGTGTCATAGACATCAGAAGAGATCCTAGCGAGGATGACGTCTTTGGGGGACGCCCTCACATGGAAGATCCGACTATTGCGCTCCCTCCAAAGATGCCAGACGGCCGCAGAGAAGACTAGCCGCGAAATCTTACCACGGTCAGTGGTCTTCCCCCGAGATCCAAAACGCCGTCGCAGCAAGTGAGCTTCAACGGAGATGGATTTGGAGCTAGAGGGAAGACCAAGCCGTAGCTTGCAGATAGCCCAGACAAAAGCGATGTAGTCACAGCGGAAGAACACGTGACAGCCAGACTCCGGGAAGGAGCCGCAGAGGACACATGGGGACTGCTCCAAGATGCCACGGTGGGCAAGCTGGCAAGAGGTAGGAAGGCGATCAGACAGAGCATGCAGCAAGGTAAGCGAGAACTTAGGAACATTCCCTGGATACCAACAGAGAGCCGCCAGCCGGGAGATGCAAGCAGGTCGACGAGTGGAGGACCAGGCAGACCGGAGAGAGCAACCACCAGGAGACGCCCACTCCTAGGCGTCCGGGCCATCCCAGAGGCAGATCGAAGCAAGGAGCGGTAGGAGATGGCCGACGCAAGCTGGAAGGCACCAGGATACCCCATCCCAGAAATCAGAGACGCGACGGCTTCTCAGAGAGGGAGGAGGGGGCAGAGCTTAGCCAGGGGCCCACAGGGGAGCCAAGGGTCTAACCAAAAAGACGAGGAGCGTCCATCACCTACAATACAAAGGAAACATAAGGCAGCAGCATCACGACACTGAAGAACATGCTTCCAAGAACCGGAGTCCAGAACCGAGGCATCACACTGAAAGAGAGGGGTGTGTTTCAGGTAAGCAGCACACATGTAGGAAGCCCAAGGAGAGGGAGAGTGAAGTAACCGCCAAAGAAATTTAGCCCCTGTAGCCACCTCAACCTCCCGTAAGGAGCGCAACCCAATACCCCCCTCACATTTGGGGAGGCACATATCTTCCCACCGCCAGAGATGGAGCTTAGAGCCCCAAATAAAGTCTCGCAGCCACCTCAACCTCCCGTAAGGAGCGCAACCCAATACCCCCCTCACATTTGGGGAGGCACATATCTTCCCACCGCCAGAGATGGAGCTTAGAGCCCCAAATAAAGTCTCGACATAAACGATCAATCTCCAGAAGGATGGAAGAGGGGATACGCAAGGACTGGATCCAGTAGGAGACATACCCGTGAATAACTGAACGGACCAGCTCAATACGACCAAAAGTAGAAAGGATCCGGGAGGAACAACCAGTAATCTTGGCCTTGCACTTGTCAACAAGGCCAGAGAAGAGCTTCGCAGCAGGATAAGTGGAAGAGCGAGGCAGACCAAGGTACCTGATAGGAGGGAAAACAATAGGAATGCCCAGCATGCGGGATAACTCAGGACCATCATAGCAACCCTTACTAAGAATCATCTTGCTCTTGGCCATGTTCACCTCAAGACCAGCCAGGAGCAGGAAGGAAGAGAGAAGCCTTCCCAGCTCCGTAAAAGAGCCATCCTCCGCCTTACAGAAAACCAGCATGTCGTCAGCAAAAAGGAGATGAGAAGGAGTGTGCAGTCCCCCCCCCCCCCCCCCCCCCCCCCCCCCGCTTAGGAGGGCGGATGGCTCCCGAAGAGGAGGCACGGTCCATCAGGAGGGTGAAGGCCTCTATAACAATGACGAAGAGGAAGGGGGAGAGAGGGTCACCCCGGCGGACGCCCCTATTGCTATTGAAGAAGCCAGCATGGGAACCATTGACCAGCACCGAGAACGTAGGAGAGTCCACACAAACAGAAACCCACCGGATGAAGGAGGGGGGAACCCAAGGCAGGAGAGGAAGAAGTAGATGAAATCCTGGTTGATGCTGTCGAAGGCCTTGCGCAAGTCAAGATGGAGACAAGCACGCGCCCCCAAAGAGGCGGAATAGTCCCGGATAAGCTCGTGGGCGAGAAGGGTGGAATCAAAGATGAGCCTATCCTTGATGAACGCAGATTGGTTCCAGGAGATAAGACCAGGGATGACCACGCCAGGCGACGACTGATGACCTTGGAGATAATCTTATAGATCACATTGCAGCAGAAGATAGGTTTATAATCACCCAAAGAGGAGGCGCCAGGCATCTTGGGGATCAGAGTGAGGAAAGTATGGTTGAGCTGCCTGAGAATACTGCCAGAGGTGAAGAAATAGTGCACGGCCCGGAGCACGTAGCTACCCACGACCCCCCACATCTACTGAAAGAACAAAGGAGGAAAGCCATCCGGGCCCGGAGACTTATCCCTATCCATGGAGAAGAGCGCCTCCTTAATCTCCATGTCAGAAATATCCCTCCCAATCCAATTGCACGCACCAGGGGAAAGGATACGCTTAGGGATCACCTCAGGAAAAGAGGTGGAATAGGAATCCTGGTGGTAGAGAGAGGAGAAGAAATCCACGGCCTCAGAGCGCAGCGTCTGAATGTTGGCGGTGCCCCCCCCCCCCCCCCCCCCCACTCGGCCCAATCAAGTGCATAAGGCTATTGCTGGCAAGACGCTCCCAGGTAACAGCAAAGAAGAAACTAGTGTTCTTGTCCCCCTGGGAGAGCCAAGTCTGACGGCTCTTCTGCCTGGCCTGGCTTTCCTTCCAAGCAAGGAAAGAGGCAAAGGAGCGGGAGAGGGCACGGTCCTGACAGGTAAGGGCAGGGCACGAGTGAAAATCAGTGTGAGCACGAAGAGCAGAGATGTCATCCCTGATGGCCTCAGAGGGAGGGAAAGGGTGATGGGCCGAGGGCCAGGCACGGATAGCCCCTTTCAGGGCCTTGAGCTTGGAGACCAGTCTAAACATGGGAGACCCCGAGAAGCGGCCCCTCCAAACCGAGAGAAGCAGGCTATAGAAACTAGGAGTCTGGAGAAGGCTGCTGAAGAAGCGGAAGGGCTTGGGCCCCGAGTCTGAAGGAGAGATGATCTGGATCCGGAGGGGAGAATGATCGCTAGTGCCAGGCGGAAGGTAGGAAGCAAAGGAGTCAGGAAGGATGGAAGTCTAGGCGGCCGTAACAAGGACTCTATCAAGTCTGCAGGAGATACGACAATTGCCAGACGAGTTATTGCTCCAGCTGAGGTGGTCACCAACACACCGCAAGTCATCAAGGCCGCAACCCTCAATGCAAGAATTGAAGTCATCCAGGAGCCTAGGCAAAAGGGGGCGGCCACCCACTTTTTCATCAATATACCGGGTAACATTGAAATCCCCCAAGACTGCCCAAGCGCCTCCCCAATCACAGAAGAGTCGCCAAGGAGAGAATCCCACAGTGGAGATCGAGCCGCTGCAAGATTGAGGCCGTAGACAAAAGACAGGTGGATAGACAGCCCCCCCCATTCTTGCAAAAAAGGGTGATGTGGTGAGCCGAGGCAGAGAGGACGGTACACGCCCAGATAATCGGGTCAGCCATGACCCAAACCCGCCCCTTCGGAGAGTGTGTGTAGTTTTGGAAGGCAACCCACCCCTTAGGGCAACAGGAGGCAACAATATCACTATTGGGGTCCAATATCTTGGTCTCAAAAAGGCCGACAAGGGATGCCTTGTACTTCTTGATGGTGAACTTCACATCCCTACGCCGAGATTTAGAATTCAACCCCCTCACATTCCATGCCAGAACCGACATAATCAAATGACGGTGGGGGTTTGGCTCCGAGTAGATACACGGGAGGGAGCCGGGCTTCCAGTGCTAGCTTTCTTCTTATTCTTCCCAGATTTGGCAGGGACGGCATATGCAAGATTGGGGATAGTGGGAGGAATTGGACACTCCAAGTGGGGCAGGTTGCTCCCAGAAGACCCCTCTGCACAAAGGGGGGGCGGTGCGCTCACAAGAGACCCAGCAACACAAGTAGGGACAGCCTTCGGGCACTGAACAGAAGCTGGGCGGAGTGCCACAGAGGGGAGGAGTCCACACTCAGCTGCCACAATGGGGGGGTAGAAAGACCCAGAAGGGGGCCACTGCAGATAGCGGCTTCCCCCATCACAGCAATAACAGCCCCCACCAGCGGGCTAGGCCAAACCACGGAGAGGGGAGCGGCCAAAGGGGAGATCACGGCAATAGAATCCAAGGACGCGGTCTGCAGTACAGAGGCAGGCCGGAGGACACTCACTGGAGGAGGTGTGCTACAGTTAGAAGGGATTCCAGGCGGTCGCTGAGCTCAGGCGGCGGACAGCGAAACCCCTGTGCGATGGGCAGGAGGACAGGGGCCGAGGTAACCCGGGAGAAGAGGTAGTGGCCGAATCCTTACAAGGAGCAGGGGAACATTTGTTGGGGGAGGAAGCAATGGGCGCAGAAGACCGAGAATGGAGCAGATCTGGGGAACAACACGGATCAATCCCAGCGGCGATTGGCAATCCCGCGACAAGAGCCACTGCAGAGGGCAGAGGCGGGCCTGTTGGGGAGGGGGCAGAGGAATCAGGACGGGGGGAGAGGGGGTCGAGGTACTCACAGAGGTCGTAGTAGGGA
The DNA here is from genome assembly GCA_030789695.1 of Scilla litardierei. NCBI lineage: Eukaryota > Viridiplantae > Streptophyta > Magnoliopsida > Asparagales > Asparagaceae > Scilla > Scilla litardierei. Next base: position 160,453 of record JAULAV010004760.1, on the reverse strand, counting down.
CAACGGCACCAACAACAGGCGCCGAGCTGATGACGTTGGGGAGATTAGCTAGAGGATGATCACATAGCGACGAATAAGGTGGGCTACCGGTGTCTCCGTAAGGGGGCGGGAAGGGGAGGCACACTGGAGAATGGCGTGACCAAAGCACTTGCAGTGCACGCAGAGAGGAGGGATGCGCTCATATTCGACCACAACCGGAATAACCGAGCCATCGGCAAGGCGAGCAGAGATAGTAGCAGGGAAAGTGGAGGTAGCGTCGACCTCGATGAAACATCGGGCGAAGGAGAGACGTGATGCGTTAGCCGTGGCGGAGTCGGTGAAGAGGGGACAGCCAATCGTGCTCGAAACCTTACCGAGGTTGGCGTTAGACCAAAACTGAAGGGAGAGCTGCGGAAACCTAACCCAGAGCGGCACCGACGAGATAAGATCACGATCGAGGCCAATGTGAGGAGCCCAATGCCTCAGGACCAGGAGGCAACCATCAAGCAACCAAGGCCCACCATGAAGGATGTCGGCACAGTCCGCGTTGGAGCTGAATTGGAAGAAGAATAAGCCATTCTCCTTAGAGTGAAGATGGACCGTGGACGAAGTATTCCAGGTCCTAGCCATCCAAGACAAGAGGTGCCCATAGTATGGCCGACGACCCACGAAGTACCCAACGAGGGTGTGCACCCATCTTCCCGAAGCGAGAGTAATGTCGTCCGAAAGGATGTCGACAACAATACCGCCCCCAACGACGGAGGGGGGGAGAACTTGTAACGATCGATTTTTGTAATGACTTTTATATGAATAATATTGGATGTTTCCCTCTTTATGTGTTTTTCCCGTTAGAAATCCTTACGATTAACTACATAGCGTCTTAATCTTAGTGCTAGGGTAATCCTAGAGGCCATAGAAATCTTCCCGAAGCTTCGCGCTTCGATTCGGCACTTTTCGTGCATCTTAGTCGGTTCATGAAGGAGAGCCAACCAACTAGATTGCAATCTAGTCAGCCGACAACACTTCTCAGACTGGCTAGTTCTTGTCAGTAAATTTCGACTGAGTTACTGTTTACGTTTAGTCGGTCTAAGCACGTTCTCCGACCGACTAGTTTCCAAACTAGTCGGTCAGGTCTTGTACTCAGACCGACTAACTGCCAGTACTCATTATCTATCTTATTCGACCTTTAGTCGGTTCATGAACGTTCACCGACCGACTAGATCCCAAACTAGTCGGTCGACGGGTCTTCACAGACCGACTAATCATGCCTTCTCTGTACAGACACTGTTCACTGTTTGATGTTAGTCGGTGTCAGTTGGATGACCGACCGACTAGATCCTAAACTAGTCGGTCGACCACCCTTCTCTGACCGACTAAATTGCCCAGTAAACCTAGGTTAAGTTGTAGCCGCCGCACTTTTTCTTTATGTAAACCCTCGACCATTCCTATTCTTTCTTCACTTTTCTTAGCTCATCTTCTTCCCCAATCATCCCCCAATCATCCTCTTACCTTCTTTCATCCTCCCGAGCTTCCCCTCACCCTCTTTTACGCCGACACCACCCCCGTAGGCCGCCGGCCGATCACCAAAAACCCCAAAATCCTCTTTTGCTCCAGATTTGCCCTATATTTCCCCATTCTCCAGATCCATTTTAGATCAGCCGCTGGAGATCCTTTCAGCCACAACATCTCCCTCGGATCGCTCTTCCGTTGTCTTGCTAAGCCCAGTTTGGCGACGGCAACCCGGAAATCGTCGAGATCTTCTACCTGCAGTTCGTAGGCATCGTAATCGTCGTTCTTCCGCTACAAAAATGGTTAGTGATCTATCTTTAATTCTCTGTAACCCACACTGTAAATTAGAAACCCTAATTAAAAATGGATTACTAGACGTCATAGGATTCCAATGCAAACTGGTTTAGAACTCTAAATCTAATTTTCTATTTTGCCATAACAGCGAACCCAATTTCCGTAGGATACCGATCTCGTGACTCTCGTCGAACAACAACTTCGGTACCAGGCAAGTGAAACTTGCCAACCTTGCTTTAGGCCATGTTTTTAGGCCAATACTTTTTTTTAGCGTGAAAGAGACTAGACCGTGAAATGATAGCGGTCTAGGCGCAAATTCAATTCTAGCTTGACAACGAAGCTAGAATTTCCCTTGTCATGCCATGTCATACAACTGCCTGTCACGTTTAATTTTCTTTAACGGTACGCAATTTCATTTCAAATAATTGTCATGTGCATCCATTTTTTACATATCATGTTGCATGTTGCATCGTAGCACACGCTACAAATCCTTGTACAAATCCGTGTTTCCGTGTTTCCGTGTTATCGGCTAGGCACCCGTTATGCGGGCATAACCCTACGCCATACGTGTTAAAAACACTTCCTGGCTCGTGATCCAGAAGCGAGCATTACGTGTTCGGGGGTAATGCCCTGGCTCGACACACGTGGAGGGGTAGGGATAAACGGTCACTTGAGCGTAAGAGTTGGCACGTACAGTCACTCTAACCAAAGGGCAGAATCTCTGTGCACGACATGCTTACAATTCTTGTACTTGTCTTGTAATTGTTTACTTGCCATGCCATGTTACTTGCCATGCTATAGACATGCCATATCATAAACTGATGTTGTTCTCATTGCATAAAATGCCATGTCATACTTTACTCTAGAACTGCTAGGTTGTTACCACTTTTCTTTAGTTTCCTTGCACAAGTCTTGTAGACTTGCTGACATGTGCCCCTTCTCTTTGGGTGACGCATGTTAGTTGCTGAGCCAGAGATTGCTGTGGAGGGTGACGAGTTCGTGGAGTTCGTGCCCGATCCCATTGCTGATGTTGAGTACGAGAACACCGGTGACCAGTCCTAGTGTTCCTTCGTTCCTTCTTTGTTAGTTGTGTTGTTGTCGGTGAGTAGAACCGTTGTTGTTAGTTTCTTTGTTGGCCATGCTAGGCCTTTTCTTTTTGGACTCTTTTGTTTGCCTGGTGGCATTTCTGGTTGTTGAATTTATATCTGGACTCTGAGTTGAATAATTTTAATTATTTGCCTCTTTTCCTATTATTGTTATTGTTGTTTCCGAGTCACATTACAGTGACCTGCTACTTTGTGATACTTGATGCTTATCGGACTAGCGGCTTGTTGCTTCAAGTCTGATCGGACCTTCTCACGCTTCGCCTCCATATTTTTGGGAAGCGGGGTGTGACAGGTTTCTTTGGTGGCCCACGCAGGTCCTATTTTCTGTAACTGTGACTTAATCGGAACAACGATAAGAATTATAGGATGTCCGATAAACAATTTCAACACCGAGTCATAGGGCTGAGAGTCTAATTTGTTTTGTTTTTCCTGTGTCAATAGATGGCTGGGAGACGGAATACCCGTGCTGGTGGTGGTGTGCCCCCTTGTGTCGAGGAGCCGGATCGGGAGCCCACCAACGGGGAGATCATGCGGATGATGCATCAGATGATGCAGGTGCAGCAGGGGATGCTGCAGAATGCCCGGAATGTTCCACCTGCTCGAGCAGCGCAGCCTGTTCAGAATGTCCCTCGCTTCGAGCCTGGAGCGAAGCAGTTTCGGGAGCTGGGTCCCGCTTACTTTGATGGGACCGAAGGACCTCTGACTGCGGATGAATGGACCAGGAACATGGAGGACAACTTGAAGATGTCGAAGGTCGACCCTACTGGATGGGTTGACTTGGCGAAGAGGCAGCTCAAGGATAACGCTCAGAACTGGTGGGATGCCGAGGAGGAGTTGCTGGAGGAGCCGATATCTTGGGCTACTTTCAAGTCCAGATTTGATGAGGAATACTTTTCGAAGGCTACCAGGAGGGAGATGGCGCAGCGCTTCATTGACCTGAAGCAGGGGAGCTTGACGGTGGACCAGTACCACCAGGAGTTCACTAGGCTGAGTCGTTTCGCACCGAAGATGGTGCAGGATGCTGATGAGAGAGCACAGAGGTTTCTGTAGAGGCTTTCTTTGGATCTTCAGAGCTATGTGACTTCTTCTGATGCGGAGTCTTATCAGAAGGTTTTGATTACGGCGAAGAGGCAGGAGCGGTTTATGAGCCAGAAGAGAGGGCAGATTTCTGGAGCTGGGAAGAGGCCTGTGGAGCAGGCCAGAGCAGTGATGAGACCAGGGTTCGGGCCCATTCAGTCGGTACAGTTCAAGAGGCCCGGAGGACCTCCTACTCTGAAGACTTGCCATTTCTGTGGCAAGACTGGGCATGTCAAGGATCAGTGCCGGAAGATGTTGGGGCAGTGCTTGATTTGTGGTGATCCTGCGCATGCCATGAAGGACTGCCCGAAGTCCAAGCAGCCGTGGAAGGGACCTGTTGTAGCTCAGCCGTTGCAGCAGAGGGCACCTATTCCTGCCGGACGTGGAGCGCCTCTATTTCCGCAGAGGTAGGCTTTTCAGCAGGCTGTTCAGCCGAGGTGGCAGGCATTTCTGATGACTGCTGTTGAGACCGAGGCGGTGGATGAGGTTATTACAGGTAACCCTCAATCTAGATGTTTCTTTCCTTAGTTAGTTTTTGTTATTAGATTATGTTTGGTTGCTTGCATATGTTTGTTTGCTAGAATAGTACTTGATTGTTAGACTGTCTGTTAGGTGTGATTTTGGTTTGCACATTTCCTGCACGAGTCCTCTTTGACTCAGGTGCATCGATGTGCATTATTTCCTGGAGCTTCGTGGAGAAGCATTTCTTGTCAACTTACCCTCTTCCCAAGAGTTGGAATATAGTTACAGTGAATGGCGTGGTCTCGGTGCATCGTGGTTGCAACTCTTGCCCTTTGGTGGTCTGTGGACATGAGCTATACGCTGATTTTATTGTCCACGACATCATCAACTATGATGACGTCCTCGGGCTGGACTGGCTAGGGAGCTTCTACGCCACGATCGATTGTCGGAGGAAGAAGGTGGTGTTCGAGATCCCTGGACATCCGGTGTTCGAGTTCAGCCGAGGTAGCAGTTCGCTTGGTCCTGTCAGGTTTCGGGCCAAGCTGGTGGAGATCGTTGCTATGAAGATGGAGAAGTGTCGGCCTGTGGTAGTAAGTGACTTCGATGACGTCTTCCCCGAGGAGATGTCTGGATTACCACCTGATCGAGCTCTCGAGTTTTCGATCGACCTCATTCCGGGAGCGCAGCCTATTTCGAAAGCGTCGTATCGCATGGCACCAGCAGAATTGGAGGAATTGCAGAAGCAGCTGGATGAACTTCTTCAGAAGGGTTACATTAATCCTAGTGTGTCTCCGTGGGGAGCACCGGTACTGCTGGTAAAGAAGAAGGACGGTTCGCGTCGCATGTGTGTGGACTACCGGGAGTTGAATGCGGTGACCATCAAGAATCGATATCCGTTGCCTCGTATTGATGAAATTTTTGATCAGCTGGGAGGATAGAGGGTATTCTCTAAGCTGGATCTGAGGAGTGGTTATCACCAGCTGAAGGTGAGGAAGGAAGATGTTCCGAAGACAGCATTCAGGACGAAATATGGACACTACGAGTTCGTGGTTATGCCTTTCGGTGTAACCAACGCACCCGCGGTTTTTATGAATCTGATGAATCTGATCTTCTATGACTTTTTAGATAAGTTTGTCATTATCTTCATTGACGACATTCTGATCTACTCGAAGTCAGAAGAGAAGCATGCGTCGCACTTGAGGACGGTATTGGAGATCTTGAGGAAGAATAGGTTGTATGCTAAGTATTCCAAGTGCGAGTTTTGGCTGGATCAGGTTGCTTTTCTTGGGCATGTGGTGACTGGAGATGGTATTTTGGTGGATCCCGAGAAGATTACGGCTATCAGGGAGCGGCCTGTTCCGTAGTCAGCGTCCGAGATCCGGAGTTTTCTTGGACTTGCAGGTTATTACCGGCGATTCATCAAGGATTTCTCCCGTATTGCCGAGCCGATGACCAGATTGACGCGGAAGGATGTATCTTTTGTTTGGTCTGATGCCTGCGAGGGAGCTTTTGGTGTTCTGAAGGAGAAGCTGACGCCTGCCCCTGTTCTTACTGTGCCCGACCGGAGTGGAGGATTCGAGATCTTTTACGATGCTTCTGGCAAGGGTCTCGGTTGTGTATTGCATCAACATGGGCACATGGTTGCGTATGCTTCTCGTCAGCTTAAGGCTCATGAGAAGAATTACCCGACACACGATTTGGAGTTGGCCGCTGTCGAGTTTACGCTGAAGATTTGGAGGCACTTCCTGCTGAGTGAGAAGGTGAAGATCTTCACCGATCACAAAAGCTTGAAGTATATTTTTACTCAGAAGGAGCTCAATATGCGACAGCGTCGGTGGTTGGAGCTCATGGCGGATTATGAGATCGATTTGCAGTATCACCCTGGCAAAGTGAACGTGGTTCCTGATGCGTTGAGTAGGCTTCCGGTGGTGATGTTGTTGACTTCGCAGTGGAGATTGCAGCAGGATTTTTGCGAGTCCGATATTGAGATTGTTCTGCCTGGAGAAGTCTCTTTGTTGATGTGTATGCAGATACAGTCGACGATCATGGATCGGATCAAGGCTGGACAGGCTGGAGACCTGAAATTGGTGAAGATTCGGATGCTGGTGGAAGCCGGTCTACGGACTGACTTCTTGATTCATGAGGATGGCTCGCTGAGATTTGGAGCCAGGTTGTGTGTGCCGGCTGGGGATAACAGAGAAGAGCTGTTGGCGGAGGCACACAGTTCACCGTATTCTGTGCATCCTGGTAGGACCAAGATGTACATGGATCTTCGCTTGAACTTTTGGTGGCATGGTATGAAGAGGAGTGTGGCTCGGAGCGTAGCCAAGTGCTTGGTTTGCCAGCAGGTAAAGGCGGAGCATCAGTGTACGGCGGGGTTGCTACAACCGCTTCCGATTCTGGAGTGGAAGTGGCAGCACATCACTATGGACTTCGTGACTGGACTACCTCGGGGTCCGAAGCAGAATGACACGATTTGGGTGATCATAGACCGATTGACCAAATCCGCGCACTTTATTCCTTTCCGAGTAGGACAGTCCACTGAGGCACTAGCGAGGAGATATATGGAGGTAAATCTTTTACTCTCCGTTTTAATTTCCTTTTCCTAGTTTAGATAGTGATGTAACGTAAATCGTGCAGGAGATCGTACGACTTCACGGAGTCCCTGTGAGTATCATGTCAGACAGAGACACGAGATTCACATCTCAGTTCTGGCAGAGTCTGCAGAAGAGTTTGGGTACGAGTCTGAGTTTCAGCACAGCGTACCATCCGCAGACGGATGGCCAGTCCGAGAGGACGATCCAGATCTTGGAGGACATGCTGAGGGCGTGTATATTGGACTTCAAGGGTTCTTGGGAGGATCATCTCCACCTCGTGGAGTTTGCCTATAATAACAGCTACCAGGCGAGTATTGACATGGCACCTTTTACCGCGCTATATGGGAAGAAATATCGATCGCCACTGAGCTGGGATGACATTGGAGATCGGGAGCTGTTAGGACCTGAGATGATCGTGGAGGCTGTAGATGTTGTGATGAACATACGGGAGAGGCTGAGGATTGCTCAGGACCGTTTCAATCATTGGGCTGATGCTAAACGGCGTCCGTTGGAGTTTCAGCCTGGTGACCATGTGTTCCTGAAGATTTCCCCGAATCGAGGAGTGATTCGCTTTGGGAAACGAGGGAAGCTGAGCCCGAGATACATTGGACCATTTGACATTCTGGAGAGAGTTGGCGAGGTAGCCTACCGCTTAGCCTTGCCGCCATCTTTGAAAGGAGTTCACGATGTCTTCCATGTGTCGCAGCTTCGTCGGTACATCAGCTATCCATCTCACGCTGTGGATTTCTCAGAGATCACCGTTCGACCTGATCTGACATATGACCAGCTGCCAGTGCAGATCTTGGACAGGCGTCAGAAGTCACTTCGGAACAAGACCGTCGATCTTGTTAGGGTGATGTGGCGACACGGCTCGCCAGGAGAGTCTACTTGGGAGCGAGAAGATGAGATACGAGAGCGCTACCCACTTTTGTTCCCTGACACGTGAGTGTTAGGAAATTCCGAGGGCGGAATTTTTCTTAAGGTGGGGAGGATGTAACGACCGGTTTTTGTAATGACTTTTATATGAATAATATTGGATGTTTCCCTCTTTGTGTGTTTTTCCCGTTAGAAATCCTTACGATTAACTTCATAGCGTCTTAATCTTAGTGCTAGGGTGATCCTAGAGGCCATAGGAATCTTCCCGAAGCTTCGCGCTTCGATTCGGCACTTTTCGTGCATCTTAGTCGGTTCATGAAGGAGAGCCAACCGACTAGATTGTAATCTAGTCGGTCGGCAACACTTCTCAGACCAGCTAGTTCTTGTCAGTAAATTTCGACTGAGTTACTGTTTACGTTTAGCCGGTCTAAGCACGTTCTCCGACCAACTAGTTTCCAAACTAGTCGGTCAGGTCTTGTACTCAGACCGACTAACTGTCAGTACTCATTATCTATCTTATTCGACCTTTAGTCGGTTCATGAACGTTCACCGACAGACTAGATCCCAAACTAGTCAGTCGACGGGTCTTCACAGACCGACTAATCATGCCTTCTCTGTACAGACACTGTTCACTGTTTGATGTTAGTCAGTGTCAGTTGGACGACCGACCGACTAGATCCTAAACTAGTCGGTCGACCACCCTTCTCTGACCGACTAAATTGCCCAGTAAACCTAGGTTAAGTTGTAGCCGCCGCACTTTTTCTTTATTTAAACCCTCGACCATTCCTATTCTTTCTTCACTTTTCTTAGCTCATCTTCTTCCCCAATCATCCCCCAATCATACTCTTACCTTCTTTCATCCTCCCGAGCTTCCCCTCACCCTCTTTTGCGCCGGCACCACCCCCGTAGGCCGCCGGCCGATCGCCAAAAACCCCAAAATCCTCTTTTGCTCCAGATTTGCCCTATATTTCCCCATTCTCCAGATCCATTTTAGATCAGTCGCTGGAGATCCTTTCAGCCGTAACATCTCCCTCAGATCGCTCTTCCGTTGTCGTGCTAAGCCCGGTTTGGCGACGGCAACCCGGAAATCGTCGAGATCTTCTTCTACCTGCAGTTCATAGGCATCGTAATCGTCGCTCTTCCGCTACAAAAATGGTTAGTGATCTATCTTTAATTCTCTGTAACCCACACTGTAAATTAGAAACCCTAATTAAAAATGGATTACTAGACGTCATAGGATTCCAATGCAAACCGGTTTAGAACTCTAAATCTAATTTTCTATTTTGCCATAACAGCGAACCCAATTTCCGTAGGATACCGATCTCGTGACTCTCGTCGAACAACAACTTCGGTACCAGGCAAGTGAAACTTGCCAACCTTGCTTTAGGCCATGTTTTTAGGCAAATACTTTGTTTTAGCGTGAAAGAGACTAGACCGTGAAATGATAGCGGTCTAGGGGCAAATTCAATTCTAGCTTGACAACGAAGCTAGAATTTCCCTTGTCATGCCATGTCATACAACTGCCTGTCATGTTTAATTTTCTTTAACGGTACGCAATTTCATTTCAAATAATTGTCATGTGCATCCATTTTTTACATATCATGTTGCATGTTGCATCGTAGCACACGCTACAAATCCTTGTACAAATCTGTGTTTCCGTGTTATCGGCTAGGCACCCGTTATGCGGGCATAACCCTACGCCATACGTGTTAAAAACACTTCCTGGCTCGTGATCCAGAAGTGAGCATTACGTCTTCAGGGGTAATGCCCTGGCTTGACACACATGGAGGAGTAGGGATAAACGGTCACTTGAGCGTAAGAGTTGGCCCGTACAGCCACTCTAGCCAAAGGGCGGAATATCTGTGCACGACGTGCTTACAATTCTTGTACTTGTCTTGTAATTGTTTACTTGCCATGCCATGTTACTTGCCATGCTATAAACATGCCATATCATAAATTGATGTTGTTCTCATTGCATAAAATGCCATGTCATACTTTAGTCTAGAACTGCTAGGTTGTTACCACTTTTCTTTAGTTTCCTTGCACAAGTCTTGTTGTAGACTTGCTGACATATGCCCCTTCTCTTTGGGTGACGCATGTTAGTTGCTGAGCCAGAGATTGCTGTGGACGGTGACGAGTTCGTGGAGTTCGTGCCCGATCCCGTTGCTGACGTTGAGTACGAGGACACCGGTGACCAGTCCTAGTGTTCCTTCGTTCCTTCTTTGTTAGTTGTGTTGTTGTCGGTGAGTAGCACCGTTGTTGTTAGTTTCTTTGTTGGCCATGCTAGGCCTTTTCTTTTTGGACTCTTTTGTTTGCCTGGTGGAATTTCTGGTTGTTGAATTTATATCTGGACTCTGAGTTGAATAATTTTAATTATTTGCCTCTTTTCCTATTATTGTTATTGTTGTTTCCGAGTCACATTACAGGGACCTGCTACTTTGTGATACTTGACGTGTATCGGACTTGCGGCTTGTTGCTTCAAGTCTGAGCGGACCTTCTCACGCTTCGCCTCCATATTTTTGGAAAGCGGGGCGTGACAGAACTCCAGGGAGAGATTAGGGGAAGCCAGGGGCCGGGGGGCGCAGATAGCGCTGATGGAGGTAGACGAGACATAGGAGGAGCGAGGAATGGCGGGAGACGACGAGGGAGACATTTTGCCAAACAATTGGCGAGTAGAAGAGGTCGAAGGTGAGGGGCGAGCAACCGGGAGAGCCCCACCCTTGCTGGGCCCCGAAGGCAACGGAGGACGGCCAGCACGGCCACGGCCACTCCCACCACGGCCACTTCGACCATAAAGGTGGCCGCCTAACCTATCCCCAAGCCCACCATCATCAGATCGCGAAATGAACAGACCCAGGATAGAAGCTTGATGGCGACGATTAACTACTGGGATCCAAGGCTGATCCACCACAGAGCCCTGCGGGGGGACCTCACCGTCAGCCGGCGGTGACAGGCCCAACTGCCGTAGGATCAGAACCCCATCGCCCAAAGGATCCGCAGGCAGAGAAAGAGAGGGAACCGAAAATGCTGGGAAGGGGGAAGCTCGGTGCACGATGGTGCCACGGGGGGAGAGCATCAAGCGGCCGTGCTGCCACGGACCCAAGCGAAGGCCCGGGGAGCGCAGATGCCGGAGGGGGGGAGGGGGGGTTTCAGCGGCAGGGGGAAGGGTGTGGAGGGCAGGGGAGGGATGGAGGGCGTCGGGATGGGCACCGGAGCAACGTCGGTGCCCCCGCCCTGCGACGGCGCAAAGAAACGGGGAGGGGAACAGGACGCCTGCACAAAGCCCGAGGGAAGGGGAGGGGGAAAAAGGATTGATGATATATATATATATATATATATATATATATATATATATATATATATATATATATATTTATTTATATATATACACACACATATATATATTCTATTTACTATTTATTTTTCTAAAAGATTTTTATTTTTATTATAGCTTGTAGTGGGTCAAAACGCATACTAATAAATTTAAAAATGTTAGAAGTAAAGAATATAATTTTATCTAGGTAGAAAATAATTTTCTGAGGCTCATAGGTATTTTTAAATAATTTTTAAACACTTAAAATCAATTTTTTGAATTTAAAATCAATTAAAAACTAATTTTCAAAATTAAAAATTAACTATCGAAAATGTTCGATGATATATTTAGAGAAATTTACACGTCAAAATTTTATGCATAATATGTCAAAAAATTTCTCGTCACTAGTAGAATCATAAACAATTTTTAGGCATCTCCGATTACGTGAAAATTGATGGCAATAATTTATTTAACTAAATTAGCATAATTAGCAGTAATGTTTAAAAATATATTATGGGATAAATATTCCAACGAGATTGACGTCAACGCGCTCCAAGCGAACCACTGAATTTTTTGGTGCTCTCATTTTATTTTTCTGATACAAATATTATTTATTAGAAATTAAACTAATTTTATCCTATTATTATAATAATTTATATATTATATATTATTTTATATCACTCCCTCTCTCTCTCTCTCTCTCTCTCCCCCCCCCCCTCTCTCTCCCCCTCTCTCTCTCCGCTGCGGGGCTGGACGCCAGCGAAGTGGCTGCAAGAGTCGTTGGTGTGTAGAGGGAGGCCGCGGCGTTGGATAAACATGCAACGCGACGAGGACAGGTGGTAACTAGTGGTGTCGCAGGCAAAGCAGGGTGACACGTCGGAGGGGGCGCTCGAGCTGAGATTCGGAGCGGCTCCAGCATCGATGAGCGGCGGAGGGCTGTGTCGCGGCTTCACCGGTGCAGAGAGGCAATGTCGGCAACCATTGGGGGGCACCGTGGGGTTTCACCGACGGTCTGTGGAGAGGCAGTGGGCTGGTGGTAGGTCAGCTTGTTGGGGGGCTCGGCGGTGGGAGCTGGCCGAAGCGAGGTGACACAGAGGGGCGGCGATTGTCGGGGGCTTCCTTGTCGGTAGTCGGAGAAGCGGGAGGGACCACAGGGGTATGGCTGTAAGGATTGCCTTACCCTTGCAATACTAATAACAACACAGTAGATGGGGGTGAATAGTGTAATGGCACAAATTGCGTATTTAAAAATTAAACTTGCAAATGCGGAATTAAAATGCAAGAGGAATTTAAACACCACAAAAATCCAAACGCAAACACAATATATTACCCTGGTTCCCCAAACTTGGGTACGTCCATCTATACCAATATCCACTATAATTCTCACATAGTGAAGTGAATACAATCTCACACAGAGATACCTCACACAGAGGATTTGGATTCTCACACATAGGATTTGGATTCTCACATAGAGAAATTCTTGCTTTCACACAGAAAGACTTATGCTCTCACACAGAGAGACTCAAACTCTCACACAGAGAGATCTCAACCAACCCTCACACAGAAGGTTATACTCTCACACAGATAGTAACTAACTCTCACACAAAAAGCTATGGTTTGAATGAAATAAAAAAGTAAAACAAATACTCTTACATATGTCTTGAGATGAACTTACTCATTAATGAATGCAAGGCATGGAAGAGGATCTCCAAGTGATGAGATTAGCTTGAAAGCACTTGGATGATTTCCCTTGAGCTTGACTTCAATGCATGAAGGAGATTTAGAGCTCTAATAGGGAAATGAGAGAGTTTGAGAGTGGCTTAATTAAACTCTAAAGATTTGCAATAGCATCAAGAAGCTCCAATGAACTGAATTCTCTTATATATATAGGAACCCTATAGGAACTCTCATACCCCAAGGAAATAGCCAAAAGCAAAAAGCTGCAACAGCTAGAATCTGGGCAAAACCGTCATCGACAGTCGACTGATGAACAAATGACAGTTGACTGGCCAACGGCTATAATCTGAGCCAGGACAGTCGACTGTAGAAGACTACGCAGTCGACTGTACAACTTACAGTCGATTGTATATCCTTTATCAGGCGACTACTGCAGGGATGAAAGAAAAACAGAGAGATGCAACTTTCGCACTGTTTGAAGACAGGCAACTGATGGTCAGTATACAGGCGACTATCAAATAGACAGGCGACTGTAAAAACTGCACCATTCGACTGACCTGCAAATTGGGATAAAGCCCAGACAATGCAAGTTGCGCACAGTCGACTGTAGAACAATTCACAGGCGACTGTTGGAAGACAGGCGACTGTTGGAAGACAGGCGACTGTAAATTGACCGTCAGTCGACTGTTCCAAAAGCTCAAGTAGAGTCAATATGAGCAGTGCACTACAGTCGACTGTAGAAGGCTCGACAGGAGACTGGAATCATCCAGTCGACTGTAAAACCTTCATCAGACGACTGTTGGAGAGCCATAGACTCCAATTGAGTCTTTGGGCTAGATGAACCTGTTGGATTGGATTCTATGATAATCCTAAGGCTCACTAAGATGGTGAAATGCATATGCATGATGAGTAGACCATCTATTAAGGCATTACATTAAACATAGACTCAAACAGAGAAAAGCAATAAATGAAATATTACATGGATTATGATTGCTTTCCTGAGAGTCTATGGCTTCAAACTTGATGCCTTGATGCTCCACATCATCTCCAAGCTTTGGCACCCCTTGAGTCCAAGCTTTGGTTCTTCTCCTTTTGATGTCCATCCTTACCAAGTGTTTAGTCTCAAAAAAAGATATTCTTCAATAGATAACTAAGAGACTAAAACATGAGAGACATTAGCAACTACATAATGTTGTGATCATCATCAAAATAACATTAGTATGAAACACCAATACTCAATAGTGGCGAACGGAGAGGACAGCGGTGGTTTATGGATATCTGTCTGGGCTCCTCGTCGGCTCCAGGCAGTCGAGGGTGGTGGCAGAGTGACGGCACACGTCAGAGGAAGGGGCAGAGCTCGCGGCTGGGTGGCGGTCGGCCGCATGCAAGAAGAAGATAATGAGGAAGAGGGATGCTCGGCTTTGCCGTGTTGTGTTGAGAATGAAAGGGTTAGTGGTAGTTTATATAGAGGTTAGAAATAATATCATATTAATTAGGTATTTAATGAGGGTAATTAAGAGGTGGTTGGTTATGGCATACCCTCTTCCCCGAGTTGCAAGTCTACCTGATAGTTATATTTGGCACCACACCTCCCATGGGAAGTTTACTACTAAATCTTCTTATCTTCTATTGCTAGAAGCTCCTTTTCCAGGTGGGGATTTCCAATTTTCATGGCTATGGAAATTGCCCTTACCTGCCAGATGGCATCATTTTCTTTGGCTGGTCTGTAAGGACAGGATTGTTACTAATGAGATGTGGTTTAAGCGCAAAATTTCGGAATCTGGCGCTTGTACTCTCTGTGATTCTGCTTCTGAGTCTACACTTCATGTGCTTCGTGACTGCCCGAAAGTGATGAGAGTTTGGGTTTCCCTCTTTCCTGCGTCCTTTTTTCCTGATTTCTTCACTCTACCCCTCTCTAATTGGCTCACGGAGTTTCTTCACCAGAAGGACGTACCTTTCCATCAAGTTGCCCTCTTTGCTACTTACTTATAGAAGATTTGGGGTGCCATGTGTCGTCGAATCTTTAATCTGTCAGATGTTGAAGAGGATGAGTACTTTCTTATCAGCATATTGTTATCACCGCAGCAGAGTTGGCTCGGGTTTTTGGCAGGCCGCTTGAGTCTTCCTCGATAGTTTCAGATATCAGATGGACTCCTCCTCCTAGTGGGATTTTAAAGTTAAATGTTGATGGTGCTTGTAAAGGGAATCCTGGTCTCTCAGGGGCTGGAGGGATTTTCCGTGATGATGTTGGAAATTGGATCCTTGGTTTATCCGCGTACGTTGGCTTTTGTTCTATTTTGAATGCGGAACTTCAAGCTATTTGTTGGGCTCTAGAGATTGCTTGGAGTAAGGGATTCCAGGATATTATTCGTGAATCAGATTCACAGGTGGCTCTTCATCTAATTGAAGCGTCGGATGTATCATCGCATCCTCTCTTAAGATTAATTTTGGATATCAGGTAGTTGTCCTCCAGTTTCGTCTCTTTTCATTTCGACATATTTTCTGTGAGGCGAACTTTTGTGCCGACGCTCTTGCGACCATGGGTTGTCAACTAGATGCTGAAATCCAGGTGTGTGGCCATCTACTAGTTTCTTTTAGCACAGTTAATTAATTTGGATGTAATGGGGGGCGGTGTACCTATGTGTTCTCCCTCTGATTTGCAGTTTTTTTCTTCCAATGTATCAAAAAGGTGGTTGGTTAGTTTGACTGACCTCAAAAATTTGGATCCACGTTTTAGTGAGGGGTTGCTGCTGACAGATCAGGAAAGTAGGGTTAAGATAATTAGTTAATTAGACAGTGTAATTAGTAAAAGTAATTAGTAAAAAATATTTTAATATTAAAATATTGTTGTGAATAGGCCCATCGGGCCCATTGGGTATCCACCCATCATTAAAAGCTATATATATAAGTGCAGGGGGCTCCTAACCCTCTACACCTTTTATCCTACGTTTCTCCATTCATAACATGTTATCAGCACGATCACGCTCGGTGAAACAGACGACAGATCTCAAGGAGGATCTCATCCCCAATGTCAATTTTAAGAAGATCTAGTTCTTCTCAACGGGGAGCGAAAAGGGCATCATTCATCGACCGTCGTCTAGATTCCTTAGCCGAATCTAGAGGTAAATCCTCAAGTTTTTTAGATCTAGACTTGCTTTTTCCATAGATATGCATGTTTTAGATCACGTAGTTCATGAACACGGTAAAAATCGAATTTTTATTTAGATCTGAATGTCCAAAAATAGTAAAAAGGATTTTTTGTCTAAAAATCAAATTTTTTTCCATGATCCATGGGCGTGCCTTCGTACACGGCTAGGCCATGCCCAAAAGGGCATGGCCGACCACGCCTGAAAGGGTGTGGCCGTCGTGGGCCCCCCCTCTTTCCTAGGGTTTTTCGAAACCCTAGCCCTTAACGGGCTATTTTTGGGGGGAGGCCCATTAACCCTAGTTCGGTTGTTTTTCGTGGCCCAAAAAGCCTGGAAATTAGCCCATTTTCACATAATTTTCGTTTTGAATCATTTGGGCCTCAAAAGCCCAATAATTAAAGAAATATTAAATTGTGATAGGTTGGCGGGAAAAATAAAAATGGATCATGATTAAATGTTTTAAAATATTTTTCAGCACGCACTTCATTTTTAGATTATTTCTTAATCTATACCTGTGATGTCATATATCTGCATGGTTGTATATGTATATAATATCTGCGTGGATGTGCTATTAGAATTATGTTTTTAGGGATCAGCTAGGTTTCCGACACTTTTACCTTTTTCTGCAATTTTTTTCATTTTGAGAGAACTTGTATGTGAGGTTATAAATGTAAAAGTCAAAGCTTAAGGACCACCCCATGGAGATGAAGGCGCTTGGACAAAGAGAAAGGGGCTTTTCTTAAAGTTCCCAAGTTATCTTTATTTTATGCACTTTTTTTTATTTATGGGATGTATCTTCGGACTTTTTCTTTTTCTTTTTAGTGCTCGGCTGGCTGATCCCCATAGTTCTAAATTAATTCTTTGCTTATATTAAATGCTTGGATGTTTAATTTTAATAGTCAAATAATTCATGTTATTTTTATATTGCTAGATTGCACAGATGGCTAGACTTGCTAATGTTGATTTCTCGGTCCTGAAGGCCGATGGGTCGAACTACTTGAGTTGGCAGTTGGACCTGAAGTTCAATCTGTGTTCTCATGGGTTCAATCCTACACCCACAGCAAAGGTAACAACCAGTACTGCCACAGTTGAAAAGGATGCTTCTATAGAAGCCCCTAATGCAGAAGAAGTTTTCGATATACTTAAGGCGAAAGCCATTATTTATATCAGAAAACACTTAGACTCGACCCTGAAGGACGAGTATCTTACTGTAGAGGATCCCTATGAGCTGTGGAACGCACTTGAGGAGAGGTACAGACATCAAAGGGATGTCATACTCCCTCTTACGCAGTACGAGTGGACTCACATCCGCATACAGGACTACAAATCCGTGCGGAGTATAACTCAGCATTATTCCGAATCACCTCACGCCTGAAGTTGTATGGTGAGAATATGACTGAGAAGATGTTGCTAGAGAAGACGTTTACGTCTTTTCATGAGAAGGACATGATCCTCATGCAACAGTACCGTGAACGAAAGTTCACAAAGTACTCCGATCTGCTCTCATGCCTACTAATGGCCAAACAGAACAGAGAGTTGTTGATTGCCACTCACAATCTACGCCCTCCTGGCTCCGCTCCACTTCCACCTCCTGCAGAGGCACATTTCCAGTCTTCCCAGAAGAAGAAGACGGATAAGAAGGCAAAGTTCCAGAAATGGTAAGAACTGAAGCAGCGGAAAAGGCTACTCCTAATGCTCCTCCCCAGAGCCAGAAGTTCGTGGCAAAGAAGTAACATCAGACGCCTAATAAAGGCGGTCCTCCAAAGAAAAACTGGGAGGATACATGCTCTAGATGCGGAATGACTGGCCATTAGTCCAGAAACTGCCGCACAGCCAGACACCTATAGGACCTCTACCAAGCAAGTCTTAAGCCTCATGCTGAGACAAACTCGATAGATGGGGCAATGTTACCAGCTACTACATGGAATCTAGAAGATTTCATGAATGACGACACTATGTAGTCATGGACCATCTGTGTCTTATTTTCTAGCACTTACTTTATGTCTTTCTATTCCATGTTAGCTACTTTGTTGGTCAGCTTTTAAAACATTAATGAAAGTATTCTCTTTGTCATAGTATTTATTGAATTCTTTTCATTTTTTAGATATGGAATCAATATTCTAGTGGACAGTGTGTCAACGCACTCTGTTCTTCAATGTATAGACTACTTTACGAGCATCGGTAGTTACTCTGGTCCATTGAGAACAATCTCAGGACCAGCCGACATAATTGAAGGATCAGGGGAAGTAATCATTTTGCTCCACAATAACACACACATTAAACTTAGAGATGCGCTATACTCACCTAAATCAACCCGAAACCTTCTAAGTTTTAAAGATATCTGTTTAAACGGGTATCATTTAGAGACGGTCGAGGATAATGGAAAAGAATACTTGCACGTAACGTCTTTTACAAATGGTATAAAAACCATTGTGGAACGTATCGAGGGACTCCCCACGGGTCTCTACCAGACAAGTATTCACTCTCCAGAAGTATATATGACGGAGCACCTACAGTGCCCTCAAATACCATCTGTTATGATGCATCGCATCATAAATAGCTCAATGGATATAAATTTGAAGAACCTGAATATTCTTCAAAAAGGTAATTTCCCATGTCCACCTTGTTACAAGGGTAAACTAATAACGAAACCCTCTCCCCTTAAAGTGGGCTTGGAGTCTCCTAGCTTTCTGGAGAGAATCCATGGGAACATTTGTGGACCTATACACCCCATTAAGTGGTCCCTTCAGGTACTTTATGGTCCTGATAGACGCATATACTAAGTGGTCACATGTGTATCTACTGTCCACCCGTAACTTGGCATTTTATATGCTCTTAGCTCAGATAATCAAGTTGCGGGCCCACTTCCCCGATCACCAGATAAAGAAACTTCGTCTGGATAATGCAGGAGAGTTTACATCACAAGTTTTTCTAGACTATTGCCAAGCATCGGGCATTGAAGTCGAACATCATGCAGCACATGTTCACACCCAGAATGGGTTAGCAGAATGGGTTAGCAGAATCCCTGATAAAGAGACTGCAATGGATTGCTCGTCCATTACTACTTCAATCCCAGTTGCCAGTGAATGCATGGGGTCATGCAATATTGCATGCTGCATCTTTAATAAAATATAGACCTTCTGGAGGTCAGTCATCTTTGTTGAGTATTGACTCCCCGGATTTGGTTTTGGATGATGAACAAACATAAATATCATGAACTAACTCTTTGTGAACACAGTTATGGAGATCATCGCCAAACTTCTATGAACATCAAAAGCGACGTCTCGATACTTCTCAAAGCGTGTGATCGTATGCTTGAAGCTTCGTTGAAGCTCAAGGACCATTATTAAAGTCAAGAGATTCGAATCGAAGCATTTGAAGATGGTTCGTCAAGTTTTACTTATAGTCTTATAGCTTCGTTTCGTAGAATGTTAAGCCTTTAGTAGGTCTTACGTTTTAATCTTCATAACGCTCCTATCTTAGAGCTAGGATCTTATTAGAAGCCCATACAAACTTTCCTGAAGCTTCGTGCTTCGATTCGCGGCTTCTTGTGCATGTTAGTTGGTTCAAGAAGAAGAACCAACCGACTAGATGGCAATCTAGTCGGTCGGCAAAGCTTCTTGAACCGACTAGAATGCCTTCTAAACTTCAGCTCAGTTACTGTTTACAGTTAGTCGGTCAAAGAAGGTTCACCGACCGACTAGTTGTGAAACTAGTCGGTTAGGAATCCTTCTTAGACCGACTAGTTGAGCTTCTACTGTACAGCCTATGTTACTGTTTATCGTTAGTCGGTCAAAGTACATTTGTCGACCGACTAGTTGATAAACTAGTCGGTCAGCATGTGCTCTTAGACCGACTAATTCATCTTGAGTTCAGCCTTCTCTATTTCATCTGCTAGTCGGTCAAAGTTCACTTACCGACCGACTAGTTGTGAAACTAGTCGGTGGGCAAGTCTTCTTGGACCGACTAGTTATTCATTCCCTGAACTTCATCTATTGACTGTTCACCTCTTAGTCGGTTCATGTTGTTTCACCGACCGACTAGTTGATGAACTAGTCGGTCAGTGATCCTTGTTTGACCGACTAGTCTGCTTCAGAATAGAGCCGTTGGAGCATTAAATGCCACGAATTTTGCTCTCTCTTTCCTCTATCCTATATATACTTGGAGTGCGGCTTTCATAGCACTCAAGGCTGATATTAATTGATCTTTAGAGAATCAAAGAGAAGCATTTAATCCTCATTCAAAGCTCTTTCATTTCTCACTTGAATCTCTCCCTCACTCTTATTTCAAAAGAGAGATTCATTGATTGTGAGCCTTCCAAGCCAAGAGCTTGATTCTAGGTCACCAACATCCTCCTAGGTGTTGGATATTGGACTCCCCGGATTTGGTTTTGGATGATGAACAAACATAAATATAATATGAAATAACACTTTGTGAGCGCAGTTATGGAGATCGTCGCCAAATTCACATGAATATCAATAACGACGTCTCAAGACTTCTTAAAGCACGTGATCGTATGCCTAAAGCTTCGTTGAAGCTTATGGACCTATTTAGAAGTCATGAAGATTCGATTGAAGCTATTGAAGACGGTATCGTCAAGTTTATTTAATAGTCTTTAAGCTTCTTTCGTAGAATGTTAAGCCTTGAGTAGGTCTTACGTTTTAATTCTTCATATCGCTCATTTCTTAGCTCTAGGATCTTAGTAGAAGTCCATACAATTCTTCCCGAAGCTTCGCGCTTCGGTTCGGGACTTCTTGTGCATGTTAGTTGGTTCAAGAAGAAGAACTGACCGACTAGATGGTGATCTAGTCGGTCAGCCAAGCTTCTTGGACCGACTAGTTTCTGTCAGTTAATTCTTAGCTCTTTACTGTTTACAGTTAGTCGTGTTGGATCTGGATCGTAGCCTAGAGGGGGGGTGAATAGGCTAATAAAAAATATTCGTGCAACCCACGAACAATCCCACGCAGTTATGGGCACAGACAGGGCAATAAAATAGCAATCACAGAATACACACAGATATACCCTGGTTCGGTCGTCCCCACGACCTACTCCAGCCCCCGAAAGCAACTACTAGATAGATATGTAACCAAGTACAGCTACAATGAGTCAAGATCCCAAATCTACTCTCACCTAGCTCGTACGCACACCACGTGCTCTACACTATCAATCTAGTCAGATGCTCTCCCTCCGTGACGACTCCCAAGTCGTCAGGTCCCCAAAAGTAACACAAAAGGTAAAGTTTCCCCTACGAGGATCTAACACAACAACTACACAAAAATAATGATAAATAGAGTTTAGGAGTCTCAGTTTGTGTAGCGGCGATGTCCTCGTCAATCAGCACGGGTCAGATCTCGTCAGACGTAGATGTGGTCTCTGATGCCTCCTCAATAATTCGGCTCGGGTCTTTGAATCCTACAGCTGCCAACAAAACACAGAGAGAAATAAAAATCAGCTTGTGGAACCTTGGGATTTGCAAAGAAAGAGAGACTAAGTGTTCTGCCCAATTGAGATTTATCAAAGAAAAATAACAGGCTCTTAAAGAAAAAAAATGTTCTCAGAGGATTTCGGCTCTCTCTCCTTTTACTGTAGCAATATAAATTGCTCTCAGGTTGCATGCATTTGTTGATAGGGCTTGTACCTCTGTCAGCAAAAGAAGACACAATTTAATATAAAAAAAACTTATCTTTGCATTATTTGGCCGGCCTTGGGAGAATCTGTGAACAACTTGCGGCTCTGATGCAAAAGCCTAGTTGAAACTTTGTTTGGTCCCTTGAAACTTGAATTTGTAAAGCTTATTGAATTCTTGGAACTTGATGATGTATTGAAGAAGAGAGTCAAATATTTCGGTTGCTTCTCCTTCAGCAATTTGCGGCTCCTTTTGTTTCAATTCGGCAGGCTGATGCACTTCAGTTGCCTTTTGATGTGGGCGGCAGTGCTTTCAAGTTTTTGGATCTTGAATTTCGATTGGGCGCCTCTAAAAAGAAATTGGCTCTCTCGATTGGGCGCCTCCAATAAAAAGGCCTAAAAGCAATTAAGAATTAAAAAATGGACAGTAGCAATTAACGCATACCCCTGTTTTTTGAAGATTGACCAATGGGAAATTATTTTATAGAGGGCATAGGTCGGCGCCTTGAGATATGAGAGTATTCGGCTCTCCTATATATTCTAGGGTTTTTTGATTGGTTGGTAGATAAAGGTGCGCCCTCTCTTTTTTTTTATTTTTGCTGTGACCTTTGGAACTTCGGCTTTATCACCAAAAAAAAATTTTCGTTTCCCCCTTAATAACACTCGGCCTGCTCTCAGAGATTTGCATGTCTTCACTTGGAGAAAAGAATATGGCCCACTTTCTTTTTCAGCCTTTAGGATAGAGATTATATCCTAATCTCTATTTTTTTGTGTTGAGTATTAAATCATGTGCCACATACGAATGTACAATACATGCGCCTGTGAGAAACTGTGTATTGGCGATGTACAATAAATACTAAAGTTGTTATTAAATCATGTAAATATGAAACACTCATCATATTGTAAATATGAAACACTTATAAATATATGAATCAAACCATTTTATTGTCTCCTCATTCCCATCATATTGACCAAGTCCTTCCGTAGATTAGTCGCACGTTCGCCGTTCCTGAAACACTTAACACACACGTTAAAACGTTCACATACGTTTGTTATCATCAAACACGAAGTTCATATATCGTTGTTACCAACAAGTCGGTCTAAGTTGACTCACCGACCGACTAGTTTGTGAACTAGTCGGTCAGTGATGCTTCTGTGACCGACTAGTTGAGCTTTCCCTGAACATGCACATTTGAGCTTGAGCTACTGTTTATCATTAGTCGGTCTGTGATCATTGATCGACCGACTAGTTGATGAACTAGTCGGTCAACTTTCCTTCTTGGACCGACTAGTTTAGTTTACTGTACATGCCAAATTTTTCACCATACTTACTGTTTATTGTTAGTCGGTCTATGTTCATTTGGTGACCGACTAGTTAGTGAATTAGTCGGTCAACATTTGTTCTTGGACCGACTAAGTCTAATTCTTCTCAGACTTCAGTTTTATCTGTTAGTCGGTCCACGTTGTGTAACCGACCGACTAGTTGTGAAACTAGTCGGTCAGCTACTCTTCTTAGACCGACTAGTTCCTTAGTCTGTACTTTGATCTTTTATCAGTTTACTCATTAGTCGGTTTACGTTCAGTGACCGACTGACTAGTTGATAAACTAGTCGGTCGGTGATTGTTCTTTGACCGACTAGTTGGGTTCAGAAAAGAGCCGTTGGAGCCCTAATTGAAACGTTTTTCTCTCTCTCTCTCTCTTCATTCCTATAAATACTTGTTGGGCTGCATTCATTGCTGCCAAGGCTGATATTAATGCAAGTTTAGAGTTCAAGAGAAATCAATCCAAGCTCATTCAAAGCTCATTCCCTCCATTCATTAATCTCTCCTAACTCTTACTTCCAAAGAGAGATTCATTGAGTGTGAAGCCTTCCAAGCCAAGTGCTTGATTCTAGGTCACCAACATCCCCAAAGCTCTCCATCGCTGTTCTACATCTTGGAGCTAGGGTTTGGTGCCACTTCTTCCTCAAAATCATCCTTGCCCTAATTCATAAGCAATACTCAAGGCATAGGTATTTTGTTCGGTAAGAAGTTTCTTTATTTCATTTCATATTTGATTTGTAAGTTTCACTCTCGGTTGTGAGAGTGTGGTTGTGATCCCGGGTTGTGGGAGTCACAAATTACATTTTGTATGCTTTGACTTGTGGAGGTTTTTCACAAGTATTTCATAGTGGAAATCTTGAGTTAGGGTTTCTAACTCAAGTATCCGGAGGGGATCCGGGTGGTTAGGACGTAGGATCACCGGGAACAAGTCGGGGAGACTTGGGTGGATCCGAACCCAGTAACATCTCTTGTTAGCATTGTTATTTTTGTGTTGTCATTTCAATTTAAGCTTCCGCAAATTGAATTGGTAGTTGTTTGCATTTAATTTGGAATTATACTCCTTATTATTTTAAAGTACTATTCACCCCCCCCCCCCCCTCTAGTACTTGTGCAGTAGCTGGTAGGGCATTACATTTGGTATCAGAGCCAGATACACAGCTATGTCTGCCAACGACAACAAGACTGTGCGTCCACCTTCCAACTATGACACCTTCAGGAACCGTGAAGGAGCATCTTCGGTGATGGAGTGACATTCCTCTACGAGGCCTCCATTCTTCAACGGTACCAACTACGGGTACTGGAAATGCCGGATGGAAACCTTCCTCCGGAGTGCGTCTCTATGGAGGACCACAATGAAGGAATACATCGAGCCCGAAGAAGAAGACTTCGAGAAATGGACTACCGCGGAGGTCGCCGCGGAGGTAAGCAATGCCAAGGCAATGAACGCCTTGCAATGTGCATTGGAGCCCGAGGACTTCAATAAGATATGCACATGTAAGATTGCATATCAAATTTGGAACTCCCTCTTCATTCTTCATGAAGGGACGAGTCGGGTAAGAGACTCTAAACTCGTAGTTGTAAACAAAGATTACGAAATGTGTCATATGCAACAGGGCGAGAAGATGAAGGAGTATTACACTCGCTTCGTCGACATCATAAACGAGTTAGAGGCTCTTGGCAAATCCTACACCCAAAAGGAGAAGTGTTCGAAGCTTATCGAAGGACTTCCTTCTTCTTGGGAAAAGCGTACCTTCGCCATCGAGGAAGGTAATGACATGAACAAGTACACCGTAGTTCAACTAATGGGTACTTTAATGTCATACGAGGTACGCAAGGATAGCAAGCTCAAATTGCAGGAAAAGATGAAGTCCTACCTAAAGCAAGACGATCCAAAGAAGAAGGCCATTCCTTTCAAGGCCGCTCCATCCACATCCACATCAACCGATGATGAAGACTCGGAAAACGAGTTGGACTTGGAGTCCATGGCACTCATGGCCAAGAAGTTCAACCGTTTCTTCCGAAAAGGTAACTTCAAGAACAAAGCTAAATTTGGTTCTACTAACGCATCTTCCTCTCCTTTATGTTTCAAGTGCAATAAGCCGGGACACATGAAAGCGGAGTGTCCCCTCAATAAGCACAAGGAGAAGTGGAAGGCGCCAAAGTATGACAAGTCCAAGAAGTACACGAAAGGAAACAAGAAGGGACTTGTCGGAGCTACCTTCACCGACTCCGATGATTCTTCAAGCAGAGAGTCGGACGATGAGCACGCAGTGTTCTAAAAATCGGCCTGGGCGGCCGCCTAGGCGGCGCCTAGGCGCTAGGCGGCCAGTAAACGCCCCGATTATGGCCTGGGCGGTCAATCTGGGCGTTTTTGGGATTAATCGGCCGCCTAAGCGTTCTGGGCGGTGTCTGGGCGCTCTGGGCGGCTCCTGGGCGGTTCCTGGGCGGTTTCTGGGCGGTTTCTGGGCGTTTTTGGTAAATGGCTTAATTGCACAAGAGTATCTTTTAAATTTTATTTTGTTGCATACAAACTCTAAAGTAGGTAAACTGGATTTGATTTAGTATGTATTAAATATTTGATGTATTTTAAATAATATTTATATTTATATTTATATATAAACATAAATATATTATATAAAAATAAATAAAATAATTAAAAACTGCAAATCCGCCTAGGCCGATTAATCCCCGATTAATCCCCGATTAATGCTCTGGGCGCTGGGCGCCAAGAATCCGAACGCCTAGCGCCTAGCGTTTTTTACAACCTTGTGAGCACGTGGAGCAAGCGCACATGTGTTTCATGGCAAGAGAGGAGCATGATCAAGGATCCTCCTCTTCTGATGATAGTAATGAAGAAAGCGATGAGGTAACCATGGATGACCTTAGGAATGCTAACTCTCAATTATGGTCAAAATACACTAAATTAGTAAATAGATATACTAAGGTAAAAGATGACTTAGCTAGCATTCAAACATCGCCTAAGACTATCATCACCAACAACGACACCGTTGTTGAAGAGTTAAGAAATGAGATTGATAATCTCAAATCTAAACTCGAACATGTTAGCATTGAGGATACGGAAGAACATAGGATAGAGGATTTGACTTCTCAAAACTTGACTTTGAGTATTGAGAACGAGAATCTTAAATCTCGTGTTTATGTGCTCACATCGCAAATATCCACTTTGGATATTTCTTTGCGTTCTCTCAAAGAGAAATATGAGGACACATTGGGCCGAATCAACAAATTCAACAAGGGTAAGGGCCACTTGGATAACATCCTAAAAGACTTACTTCCGGCCAAACACCACATTGGCTTGGGGTATATGATGGGAAATTCATCCAAGTCGGTCACTACTTTTGTAAGGCCAACTTCCGAAGCCTCAACGAGTGGGAGAAAACACTCTATTGGTAGTTCATCTACCAATGGTGCTTCCACCTCGTCCTCACCTTCTTTCGGAAAGAAACCCACTTTGGGTGGACCTCCAAAGAAGGGGCATGTCTACATGTACACTAATACCATGCCACGTAGGAACACGCGTCCTACTCCACCGTCTCACACATATGATGATTTTTATGCAACACATTCTCGGGCACGTGCACACAATGTGAGACACCCTCATGCACGTGTTCCCTCACATGCATATGTTCACCCACAACATCATATGAATAATTCTCATCGTGCACCATTCCATCATGTTCCTTATGCCTATCCACAACATGCATTACGTAGAAATCAACGTCGAATGCATGCACCCAATAGGATGAGGGCTCCCAAGATTTTCACAATTTGGAGCCCAAAGGACACAAGCATGGACGAAAAACAAATGTATATGAATGCTTATTTTTCGGATGTTGTGCATAGTAGAAATTATGTGGGGAAGTCTAAGTCCAATTGGACTTGGCTTCCAAAGGTCTAATCTTTTGGACCCAATGACCTTGGGTACCATGATATGAAATTCTCTATCTTTAGGTACTCAAGGAAAAGAAAAAGAAAAGGAGCAACAAATTTAAATTTAGCTCCAAGGGAAATTGGATACTCGATAGCGGGTGTTCAAAACACATGACGGGTGACGCTAGTTTGCTCTCCGGAGTGGTTCCCATAGCAAATGGAAACCGCGTCGTATTTGGAGGCAACGAGAGTGGAACCATCATAGGTGTTGGTAAAGTGGGTAACCCTTCTAAACCCCTAATTAGTGATGTTTATCTTGTTAGTGGTTTAAATCACAATCTTATTTCAATAAGCCAACTTTGTGACAAAGGTTACAAAGTTAGCTTTGCGAAAGGATTGTGTCATATTTTAAGAAAAGATAATGATAAATTATTATTTTCCGGAACTCGTCATAAAGACATTTATATTTTGGATCTTCCTAAGTCATATGAACAATGCCTCGTTGCCAACACAAGTGAACAACACTTATGACATCGACGCTTTGGACATGTGAACTTTGGAACACTTTATAAGCTTTCAAAATTAAATTCCATTAAAGGTTTTCCGAAGCTTGTTTTTGAAAAGAAAAGTTTTTGTGATTGTTGTCAACGTGGCAAGCTTCCTAAATCTTCATTTAAACCTAAGAAAAGCATTTCTACTAAACGGCCACTAGAGCTATTACATCTAGACTTATTTGGGCCAACTAGAGTTACTTCCTTAGGAAATGCAAGGTATGGACTTGTCATTGTAGATGACTATTCAAGATTTACATGGGTATTTTCATTGTGTAATAAAAATGAAGCTTTTGAAAACTTCACAATTTTTGTTAAGAAAGTACAAAATCTCTTAGGAACCATCATTGTCACTATTCGTAGTGATCATGGAGGTGAATTTGAGAATGAGTCTTTTGAGACATTTTGTGATGAAGTTGGTATTACACACACCTTCTCTTTCCCTCGTGCACCTCCTCAAAATGGTGTAGTTGAGAGAAAGAATAGGACGCTAGTGGAGTGTGCTCGCACTATGCTTGATGATAGCCAACTTGGCCATCAATTTTGGGCGGAAGCGGTACACACCGCTTGCTATGTGTTTAATAGAATACGTTTGAGGCCCGGCACTAAACAAACTTGTTATGAATTGTTGTTTGGTAGGTTGCCTCACGTTAAACATTTTCGTGTTTTTGGTTCGAAATGTTTTATTAAGAACACATATGGTAGTTTGGACAAATTCGATCCAAGATCCGATGAGGGGATTTTTGTTGGATATTCTTCGCGTAGCAAAGCCTACCGGATATTCAACAAACGAACCTCAACGATCGAGGAGTCGCTTCATGTATCATTTAATGAAGGATTTGTTCCAACTAGAATTTCAAATGATAATGATTCTATGGATGTCTTATGTGATTCACTTGATAATTCTAAGTCTAATGATTCTATTGATTCTATTGAGACTAACCCAACTAACGAAGTTATTGAGAATGTTCCTAGTGATCAAGGTATTCCCAAACGGCTTCATACCGTTCGTGACCATCCTCATGAGCAAGTCATTGGCAATATCCATGATAGTGTCAAGACGAGATCGCAAGTGAACTACTTCGCTCATTGTGCCTTTGCCTCCTCGATAGAGCCAAAGAATATTAATGAAGCATGCGAAGATAGCGCTTGGATCTTAGCCATGGAGGAGAAGCTCATTCAATTCGAGAGAAATGAAGTTTGGGAGCTTGTTCCATTGCCATCGAAGAACCACACCGTCATAGGGACAAAGTGGATCTTCAAGAACAAAACCGACGAAAACCAAGTCGTCGTCCGGAACAAAGCTCGGTTAGTTGCTCAAGGCTATCAACAAGAGGAAGGTATTGATTTCGAAGAATCCTTCGCTCCGGTAGCTAGATTAGAATCAATTAGATTATTATTGTCTTTTGCATGCCATAAGGATTTTAAATTATTTCAAATGGATGTTAAAAGTGCATTTTTAAACGGAGATGTTGTTGAGGAAGTTTACGTTTCTCAACCTCCGGGCTTCATAAATGAAAAATTTCCAAATCATGTTTTTAAACTAAAGAAAGCGCTTTACGGCTTAAGACAAGCTCCTCGAGCTTGGTATGATCGCCTAAAGAATTTTCTTTTGGATTTGAATTTTAAAATGGGAGAAGCCGATTCTACACTTTTTGTTAAGCATGCGAATAATGATATAATTTTAGTTCAAATATATGTTGATGATATCATTTTCGGTGCTACTAACTTTGCTCTTTGCGAAGAGTTTTCTAATGTTATGAATGAACAATTTGAGATGAGCCACATGGGTGAGCTCAAGTATTTCTTAGGTCTCCAAATTCGCCAAATGGACGATGCAATCTTCATCCACCAAACGAAGTATACGGTGGAGTTGCTAAAGCGATTTGGAATGGAGAGTGCTTCCGGGAAAAAGACTCCAATAAGCACGACTACACATCTTGACAAGGATACGGGCGGTAAGGATGTAGACATTCGTCTATATCGAGGTATGATAGGTAGTTTGCTTTATCTTACCGCAAGTAGGCCCGATATTATGTTCGCCGTATGCGTATGTGCTCGTTATCAATCTCAACCAAAGGAATCTCACTTAGTAGCGGTAAAGCGTATTTTTCGCTATCTAAGTTACACTTTAGATTTTGGATTACTTTATCCGAAATCTACCACATATGAGTTAATCTCATATAGTGATGCCAATTATACGGATGCAAATCCGACAGGAAAAGTACTAGTGGCACTTGCCATTTTATAGGAAATTCTCTTGTCTCTTGGTTTTCCAAGAAGCAAAATTCCGTACCACTTTCAACCACCGAGGCGGAATATATTGCCGCTGGTGCCGCTTGTGCTCAAGTTCTTTGGATGAGACACACACTTAAAGACTTTGGTATAACGTGTGATACTTGCCCTATCATGGTTGACAACCAAAGTGCAATATGTCTTTCCAAGAACCCGGTACATCATTCCCGTTCGAAACACATAGATGTCCGACATCACTTTTTAGATGATCATGTTGCTAAAAAGGACATCATTTTAGTGTACGTTGAAACCCAAAATCAAATCGCCGATATTTTCACGAAACCCCTAAAGGATGACTCCTTTGTGCGGTTGCGTCGAGAATTGGGGATTATGGGTGAATCCGAGATATAGGATTCATGTTTCATTCAATAATTTTGCATGCTATTATATTTGGCAATATCTCATTCATGTTAGAATTATTGGATTTTTCGGGAATTTATGTGATATCTTGATTTTTCGTTCGATTTGTGCATAATCGTCAAATTTCTGTTTCTCGATGTTTACTGGGGTAGTTTAGATGATTATTGAGAGTTTTGAGATATATCGTCCAAGCGTATTATGGAGAGAACTTGGTTTTCAAGTTTTTGACTCTTTAGTCGGTTCATGTTCAGTGACCGACCGACTAGATTGAGATCTAGTCGGTCAGTACATGAACGCAGACCGACTAAATCTTGTCAGTATATCTTGGTTTCAGCCACTGTTTGCCACTAATCGGTTCAAGCTCATTGACCGACTGACTAGATCGTGATCTAGTCGGTCAGTGCTTGAACTGTGACCGACTAGTTGTGCCAGGGACTGTTTGGTAATTTGCGATCTCGACCGACTTAAAATGATTTTAGTCGGTCTATTCTCATTCTAATCGGTCAAGTTCTCTTTCTCCTCCAGCTCAAAACCCCGACCCTTCCACTTCCGATCGACTTCCGGCCTTGTTCCGATCATCTCCGCCGTCGTCGGCCGTCGTTCTTCCTCCTAGGGTAACCCTCTCTCCTCCCTCTCCTATCTAGGGTTCATTTTCAGTTTAGGGTTAGGTTTTTCAGCCTAGGTTTCTAGATCTCTTCCTCTAGGGTTTCGGATTTCCTAGGGTTGTTCTAGGATTCGTTGATTTGATCTCGTGTCTTGTGTAGTGCCGCGATTATGGCCCGAACACGAATCCCGATCACTCCCTCTAGCCCCTCTCCGATGACCGTTGATCCAATCTCTTCGGATCCCGAGCATCCAACCCCTCCGAAGCATAGAGCCAAGACCACCCTTCCTTCGTCGTCTTCGCCTCCTCTCAAGAAGAAGAGGACGACGACCGCTAAACCTAAAGGTCAACCGAAACCCAAACCCAAGCCTAAGCCTAAGGCCAAAGTTCTTGCCTCTGCCTCTTCGTTCCATACTCCTACCGATTCCGATACGGAGTATAACCCCGAGACCGAGACTCATAGGGAACCCACTCCTCCTATCCATCCCGAGTCTAGCACCCACCCTCGTACGTCTACCCGTAAGCCTAAGGGAAAGGGTCCGATGCCGGTGGGCGGTGTCGATATTTCCTTATGTCGCGATGACCCTTTGTGTCTCGCGGCGTATAACCGTATCGAACATTGCCCGCTGCTTCTGGAGCATTTCGTCCAGTTTAGCGACTTTATAGGGTTAGCTGATCTTCTGTCGTCGTCGGGTCTTCTCGATTACCTTCGATATGACCCGAAGGCGAATCCTCACCCCTACCCTAGATTAGTGAAGCTTTTCTATGCGAATAGGATCCGGGGTCAGTACGATCAGACCCACTCTGTTGAGACGACCGTTTTGGGGACTCCTATAGTCCTCACTACGGAAATCTTAGGAGAGATTTTGGGTATCTCTTCGTCTGGCCTTCTTCCCTCTGATATCTCGGTAGACGATATTTCTTCTCTTGATCAGACCATCCTTTCAGAGATTTTCCATCAGATCCCTCCTGCCATGATTGGCGTGCCATCTAAATCATTCAAGCCAAATGCGTGGGTCCTAAATCTGATTCTGAAGTCGTGCTTGCTTCCCAAGTACGGCTCCTCATCTCTCCCGTCCCAGCCATTTTTGAAGCTTATCTATGCGATCTTCATGGGGAGCTCGATTAATTGGGCTCGAATTATACTCGATAAGATTGACTCTTTCGAGTGTATTCGAAAGTCCAATAAATCGGCTCATATCCCATTTCCATGCATGTTGACTCTCGTGTTTCGTCATTTTCGTGTCACGTTGCCTCGTGACGATGAGCGTCCCCTTGGTCCTCCCCTGAATGCGACGGCCGTCAAGAAATCTCTTGCGGCGCTTCATCACGTTCAGAGGACGACACCTTCAACGTTTGTCCCTGCCTCTGCCAGTGCCTCTGCTGCTCCCTCTGCTACCCTGGATGAAGTCCTACGGATACTTCGTCGTCACGAGTCCCGCTTGGCTCATACCGAGGAGGTAGTCTGCAGTATGGCTCGTCAGATGGGTGTTGAGCTTCCTCCTTCCGTGTCTGAGGATGAGGAGTTTGATGAGATGGCTGAGGAGGACATTGAGGAGCTCTGTCGTGCTTCGACTCGTGCCCCCGAGGGCACTTCTGCTGGTACTGCTGCTGCTGGTGATACCTCTTCCGGTGCTGCTGTTACTGCTACGTCTGCTGGTGCCCCCGAGAGCACACCTGTTGCCACCACTCCTGTGGTGGATACTCCGACTGGTGCTCCCGAGGCCACTACGGTCGCTGCTTCAGTGGTTGCCACTTCTGTCGTCGCTACTGCTGATGCTTCGGACGTTCTTGCTGATCCAGTCACCTCCTCTGCTCCTGCTGAGCCTGCAGTTGCTTCTGATCCTCCCGCTGCCTCTTGAGTTGCTTCGAGGCCTCTCCTGATACTCTTTGGATGATATATCTAGTTGTGAGAGTTGTTGGGTAGGATAGTGTGGGTGGCTATGTATTTTGGATCTTTTTGATGATGTATTTTGATATGTTTACTGATGATGTAATTTTTTGTTTGTTGACACTCCGATATTTTGTGATGTATGATGTATTTTTGTGCCCCGATCTGTTGATCGTCGGTGTGTATATCGGTGATGTACTCTGCTTCATGCATTATATATATATATATATATATATATATATATATATATATATATATATATATATATATATATATATATATATATATATATATATATATATATATATATATATCTCAGTTGACATTTCATTATTTTGTGCAATGTATATTTTTATGTCTCTGATGTTTGATTTCGTCGCTCGACGATATTCACTTGGTTTAATAGAAATTTCTTCTATGAAAACATAGAATTGTTTTCCATGCACTAAATTAACCAAGAAATGTTGATATTGGATAGTATATTCCATAACTCAATCCGTTAAATTGATTTGAGTTTTGATGATTTCGTTTTACGATTTTTCGACGTTGGTATCTTTGACACGCCTTGATTCTATTCGTATTTTTCTCTTTGGTGTCACTTGAGCCTTCGTCGTATTCTACGACTCCCGTGCTTTTTAATTTGAGGCCATTGTTGTTGTCGTTGTTATCCTCCCGCTCTTTTTGCTTATGCCAAAGGGGGAGAGATATAATAATAACGATGTGCCAAATGAAAATTTAAAGCATTTCTCCAAGAATCTAACTTGATGTGTTAGATTCAGGGGGAGTTAAGATATATAAATGGATTTTCAAATCCGATATTTCAATAACCTTCATTTGGTATTTCAATAATTCAACAATCGATTCTCATTTAATATACTTCACTCGTCTGCTTGATGCGTATCATTTTTGTTTATATTGGAATTAACGTGTCATCAATGCAGGGGGAGTAAGTAAATTTCATTTGAATTATTATTTTTGATTATTATTTATGTTAGTATGTCATCACCAAAAAGGGGGAGAATGTTGGATATTGGACTCCCCGGATTTGGTTTTGGATGATGAACAAACATAAATATAATATGAACTAACACTTTGTGAGCGCAGTTATGGAGATCGTCGCCAAATTCACATGAATATCAATAACGACGTCTCAAGACTTCTTAAAGCACGTGATCGTATGCCTAAAGCTTCGTTGAAGCTTATGGACCTATTTAGAAGTCATGAAGATTCGATTGAAGCTATTGAAGACGGTATCGTCAAGTTTATTTAATAGTCCTTAAGCTTCTTTCGTAGAATGTTAAGCCTTGAGTAGGTCTTACGTTTTAATTCTTCATATGGCTCATATCTTAGCTCTAGGATCTTAGTAGAAGTCCATACAATTCTTCCCGAAGCTTCGCGCTTCGGTTCGGGACTTCTTGTGCATGTTAGTTGGTTCAAGAAGAAGAACTGACCGACTAGATGGTGATCTAGTCGGTCAGCCAAGCTTCTTGGACCGACTAGTTTCTGTCAGTTAATTCTTAGCTCTTTACTGTTTACAGTTAGTCGGTCTAAGTTGACTCACCGACCGACTAGTTTGTGAACTAGTCGGTCAGTGATGCTTCTGTGACCGACTAGTTGAGCTTTTCCTGAACATGCACATTTGAGCTTGAGCTACTGTTTATCATTAGTCGGTCTGTGCTCATTGATCGACCGACTAGTTGATGAACTAGTCGGTCAACTTTCCTTCTTGGACCGACTAGTTTAGTTTACTGTACATGCCAAATTTTTCACCATACTTACTGTTTATTGTTAGTCGGTCTATGTTCATTTGGTGACCGACTAGTTAGTGAATTAGTCGGTCAACATTTGTTCTTGGACCGACTAAGTCTAATTCTTCTCAGACTTCAGTTTTATCTGTTAGTCGGTCCACGTTGTGTAACCGACCGACTAGTTGTGAAACTAGTCGGTCAGCTACTCTTCTTAGACCGACTAGTTCCTTAGTCTGTACTTTGATCTTTTATCAGTTTACTCATTAGTCGGTTTACGTTCAGTGACCGACCGACTAGTTGATAAACTAGTCGGTCGGTGATTGTTCTTTGACCGACTAGTTGGGTTCAGAAAAGAGCCGTTGGAGCCCTAATTGAAACGTTTTTCTCTCTCTCTCTCTTCATTCCTATAAATACTTGTTGGGCTGCATTCATTGCTGCCAAGGCTGATATTAATGCAAGTTTAGAGTTCAAGAGAAATCAATCCAAGCTCATTCAAAGCTCATTCCCTACATTCATTAATCTCTCCTAACTCTTACTTCCAAAGAGAGATTCATTGAGTGTGAAGCCTTCCAAGCCAAGTGCTTGATTCTAGGTCACCAACATCCCCAAAGCTTTCCATCGCTGTTCTACATCTTGGAGCTAGGGTTTGGTGCCACTTCTTCCTCAAAATCATCCTTGCCCTAATTCATAAGCAATACTCAAGGCATAGGTATTTTGTTCGGTAAGAAGTTTCTTTATTTCATTTCATATTTGATTTGTAAGTTTCACTCTCGGTTGTGAGAGTGTGGTTGTGATCCCGGGTTGTGGGAGTCACAAATTACATTTTGTATGATTTGACTTGTGGAGGTTTTTCACAAGTATTTCATAGTGGAAATCTTGAGTTAGGGTTTCTAACTCAAGTATCCGGAGGGGATCCGGGTGGTTGGGACGTAGGATCACCGGGAACAAGTCGGGGAGACTTGGGTGGATCCGAACCCAGTAACATCTCTTGTTAGCGTTGTTATTTTTGTGTTGTCATTTCAATTTAAGCTTCCGCAAATTGAATTGGTAGTTGTTTGCATTTAATTTGGAATTATACTCCTTATTATTTTAAAGTACTATTCACCCCCCCCCCCTTCAGTACTTGTGCAGTAGCTGGTAGGGCATTACACTAGGCTTCCATCGCTGATCTACATCTTGGAGCTAGGGTTTGGTACCTTCATCTTCCCCAAAATCCTCTTTGCCCTAAATCGTAAGTTTACTCAAGGCATAGGATTTTGTTGGTAAGCATTTCATATTTCAATTACATTTGAATATTGCAAGTTTCACTCTTGGTTGTGAGAGTTTGTTTGTGATCCCGGGTTGTGGGAGTCGCAATTTCATTTGTGTATGATTTGACTTTGTAGAGGTTTTCTACAAGTATTTCATAGTGCAAATTTGAGTTAGAAGTTTCTAACTCAAGTATCCGGAGGGGATCCGGGTGGTTGGGACGTATGATCACCGGGAACAAGTCGGGGAGACTTGGGTGGATCCGAACCCGTTATATCGTCTGTTTGCGATTGCATTTCTTTGTTGTCAATATTTACATTTCTGCATTGTTGGTTGAGTTTGCAAGATAATTAGGAATTATCTTCTTAATTATTTTTAAGTACTATTCACCCCCCCCTCTAGTACTTGTGCAGTAGCTACGTATGGCATTATATTTGGTATCAGAGCCAAGTACCTAGCTATGTCTCCCAACGACAACAAAACCGTACGTCCACCTTCAGACTACAGCACCTTCAGGAACCGTGAAGGAGCTTCTTCAGTGATTGAAAGACACTCCTCGACGAGGCCTCCCTTCTTCAACGGTACCAACTATGGGTACTGGAAATGCCGGATGGAAACTTTCCTCCGGAGTGCTTCATTGTGGAGAGCCACGTTGACGGAGTACGTCGAGCCCGAAGAAGAAGATTTCGCGAAGTGGACTCTCGCGGAGGTCGCCGCGGAGGTAAGCAATGCCAAGGCAATGAACGCCTTGCAATGTGCTTTGGAGCCCGAGGACTTCAACAAGATATGCACATGTAAGAGTGCATATCAAATATGGAACTCCCTCCTCATCTTGCATGAAGGAACGAGTATGGTAAGAGACTCCAAACTCGTAGTTGTGAATAAAGATTACGAATTATTTCATATGCAACAGGGTGAGAAGATGAAGGAGTACTATGCTCGCTTCGTCGACATCACCAACGAATTGGAGGCTCTTGGTAAAACCTACACCCAAAAGGAGAAAGTCTCAAAGATCATTGACGAACTTCCTTCTTGTTGGGAGAAACATACCTTCGCCATCGAGGAAGGTAATGACATTAGTAAGTATACTGTCATTCAACTAATGGGTACCTTAATGTCTTATGAGGTACGCAAGGATAGCAAACTAAAGTTGCAGGACAAGATGAAGTCCTACTTGAAGCAAGACGAGCCAAAGAAAAAGGCGATTACGTTCAAGGCCGCTCCATCTACATCCACATCTACCGATGATGAAGAATCAAAAGAAGAATTGGACTTGGAATCCATTTCCCTCATGGAAAAGAAGTTCAACCGGTTCTTCCGGAAAGGTAATTTCAAGAACAAAACAAAGTTTAGTTCTTCTAACGCCTCCGCTCCTTTGTGTTTCAAATGCAACAAGCCAGGACACATGAAAGCGGATTGTCCTCAAAACAAACACAAGGAGAAGTGGAAGGTGCCTAAGTTCGACAAGTCAAAGAAGTACAAGAAAGGGTACAAGAAAGGGCTTGTCGGGACATTCACCGACTCCGACGAGGACTCCTCAAGTGGAGAGTCGGACGATGAACAAGTGGAGCAAGCACACATGTGCTTTATGGCGAGAGAAGAACATGATCAAGGATCATCTTCTGATGATAGCGAGGATGAAGGCGATGATGAGGTAACTATGGATGACCTTAGACTAGCTAATGAACAAATATGGTCTAAATATTCTAAATTAGTAAATAGATATACTAAGATAAAAGATGAGCTAGCTAGCATCCAAACCTCGCCTAAGCCTATCGTCATCAACAACGACACCGTTGTTGAAGACTTGAGAAATGAGATTGAGAATCTCAATTCTCAACTTGAGCATGTTCACATTGAGGATTTAGAGGAACACAAGATAGCGGATTTAACTTCTCAAAACTCAACTTTGAGTATTGAGAATGAGAATCTCAAATCTCGTGTTTATGTGCTCACATCGCAAGTATCCACTTTGGATGCTTCTATGTGTTCTCTCACCGAGAAATATGAGTGCACATTGGGCTGAATTAATAAATTCAATAAAGGTAAGGACCATTTGGATAAAATCCTAAATGACTTACTTCCGGCCAATCACCACATTAGCTTGGGGTATAAGATGGGAGATTCATCCAAGTCGTCCACTACCTTTGTTAGGCCAACTTCAGATGCCTCAACGAGTGGTAGCAAACACTCTATTGGTAGTTCACCTACCAATGGTGCTTCCACCTCGTACACACCTTCATTTGGAAAGAAACCCACTTTGGGTGGACCTCCAAAGAAGGGTCATGCCTATATGTACACCAATATCATGCCACGTAGGAACACACATCCTACTCCACATGTTCACACATATGATGATGTCTATGCACCACATCCACGGGCACGTGCACACCATGTGAGACACCCTCACGCACGTGTTCCTCCACATGCATATGTTCACCCACATCATCATATGAACAATTATCATCATGCACCATTTCATCATGTGACATATGCCTATACACGACATGCATCACGTAGAAATCAACAACGCATGCATGCTCCCAATAGGAATAGGGCTCCCAAAATCTTCACTATTTGGAGCCCAAAGGACACAAACATGAATGAAAAACAAGTTTACATGAATTCGTATTTTATGAATGTTGTGCATAATGATGATTATGTGGGGAAGTCTAAGTCCAATTGGACTTGGCTTCCAAAGGTCTAATCTTTTAGGACCCAATGACCTTGGGTACCATGGAATGATATGTTTATCTTTAGGTACTCAAGAAAAAGAAACGGAGCAACAAATCAAAATTTAGCTCCAAAAGGAATTGGATACTCGATAGCGGGTGTTCAAAACACATGACGGGTGATGCTCAATTTCTCTCCGGAGTGGTGCCCATTGCAAATGGGAACCGGGTAGTCTTTGGAGGCAACGAGAGCGGAACCATCATAGGTGTTGGAAAAGTGGGTAATCCTTCTAAACCACTTATAAGTGATGTTTGCCTTGTTAAAGGATTAAACCACAATCTTATTTCAATAAGCCAACTTTGTGACAAAGGTTACAAAGTTAGCTTTGTGAAAGGAATGTGCCATATTTTAAGAAAAGATAATAATGATTTATTATTTTCCGGCACACGCCATAAGGATATATATATCCTAGATCTCCCAAAATCACATGAACAATGTCTCATTGCCAACACAAGTGAACAACACTTATGGCATCGACGTTTTGGTCATGTGAACTTTGGAACACTTTTTAAGCTTTCCAAGTTAAATTCTATTATAGGCTTCCCTAAGCTTGTCTTTCAAAAGAAAAGCTTTTGTGACTCGTGTCAACGAGGCAAGCTTCCAAAATCGTCTTTTAAACCTAAGAAAAGCATTTCATCTAAGCGGCCTCTAGAGCTTTTACATCTAGATCTTTTTGGTCCAACTAGAGTTGCTTCATTAGGAAATGCACGGTACTGACTTGTCATCGTTGATGACTTTTCTAGATTTACTTGGGTATTTTCCTTAAGTAATAAAAATGATGCTTTTGAAAACTTCACAATATTTGTTAAGAAAGTACAAAATCTCATTGGAACCACCATTGTCACTATTCGTAGTGATCATGGAGGGGAATTTGAGAATGAGTCTTTCTCAAATTTTTGTGATGAAGTTGGTATTACTCACACCTTTTCATTCCCTCGCGCACCTCCTCAAAATGGTGTTGTTGAGAGGAAGAATTGGACGCTAGTGGAATGTGCTCGCACTATGCTTGATGATAGCCAACTTGGCCATCAATTTTGGGCGGAAGCGGTACATACCGCTTGCTATGTGTTTAATAGGATACTTTTGAGGCCCGGCACCAAACAAACTTGTTATAAATTGTTGTTTGGTAGATTGCCTCAAGTTAAACATTTTCGAGTTTTCGGCGCAAAATGTTTTATTAAAAACACGTATGGTAGTTTGGAAAAATTTGATCCAAGATCCGATGAGGGGATATTTGTTGGATATTCCTCCCGTAGCAAAGCCTACCGGATATACAACAAACGAACCTCAACGATCGAGGAATCACTTCATGTCTCATTTAATGAAGGTTTTGTCCCGACTAGAATTACTAATGATGATGACTACATGGATGTCTTATGTGATTCTATTGGTAATTCTAATTCTATTGATTCTAATGTTACTAACCCTACTAATGAATTTTTTGAGAATGTTCCTAATGATCAGGGAATTCCCAAACGGCTTCATACAGTTCGTGATCATCCCCATGAGCAAGTCATTGGCAACATTCATGATAGTGTCAAGACGAGATCTCAAGTCAACTACTTCACTCATTATGCCTTTGCCTCATCAATAGAGCCAAAGAATATTAATGAAGCATGCGAAGATAGTGCTTGGATCTTAGCAATGGAGGAGGAACTCATTCAATTCGAGTGGAATGAGGTTTGGGAGCTTGTTACATTGCCTTCGAAGAGCCACACCGTTATAGGAACGAAGTGGATTTTCAAGAACAAGACCGACGAGAACCAAGTCGTCGTCCGGAACAAAGCTCGGTTAGTAGCTCAAGGCTACCGGCAAGAGGAAGGTATCGATTTCGAAGAATCCTTTGCTCCGGTAGCTAGATTAGAATCTATTAGATTATTGTTATCTTTTGCATGCCATAAAGATTTTAAACTCTTTCAAATGGATGTAAAAAGTGTGTTTTTAAACGGAGATGTTGTTGAGGAAGTTTATGTTTCTCAACCTCCGGGTTTTATAAATGAAAAATTTCCAAATCATGTTTTCAAACTTAAGAAAGCACTTACGGTTTGAGACAAGCTCCTCGAGCTTGGTATGACCATCTAAAGAACTTTCTTTTGGATTTGGGTTTTAAAATAGGAGAAGTTGATTCTACATTATTTGTTAAGTATTCGAATAATGATATTATTTTAGTTCAAATTTATGTTGATAATATCATTTTCGGTGCTACTAACTTCACTCTTTGCGAAGAGTTTTCTAATGTGATGAAGGATCAATTTGAGATGAGCCACATGGGTAAGCTCAAATATTTCTTAGGTCTCCAAATTCGCCAAATGAACGATGCAATCTTCATCCACCAAACCAAGTACACGGGAGAGTTGCTAAAGCGATTTGGAATGGAGAATGCTTCCGGGAAGAAGACTCCAATGAGCACGACTACACATCTTGATAAAGATACGGGTGGCAAAGATGTAGACATTCGTCTATATCGAGGTATGACAGGTAGTTTACTATATCTTACCGCAAGTAGGCCCGACATTATGTTTGTCGTATGTGTATGTGCTCGTTATCAGTCTCAACCTAAGGAATCTCACTTAGTAGCGGTAAAACGTATTTTCCGTTATTTAAGTTACACACTTGACTTTGGATTACTTTATCCAAAATCTAGCACGTATGAGTTAATCTCATATAGTGACGCAGATTATGCGGGATGTAAATCCGACAGGAAAAGTACTAGTGGAACTTGCCATTTTATAGGAAATTCTCTTGTCTCTTGGTTTTCCAAGAAGCAGAATTCCGTATCACTTTCAACCACCGAGGCGGAATATATTGCCGTCGGTGCCGCGTGTGCTCGGGTTCTTTGGATGAGACACACTCTTAAAGACTTTGGTATAAACTGTGATACTTGCCCTATCATGGTGGACAACCAAAGTGCAATTCGTCTCTCTAAGAATCCAGTACACCATTCCCGTTCTAAACACATAGATGTCCGACACCATTTCTTAGATGATCATGTAGCTAAAAAGGACATCATTTTAGTGTACGTTGAAACCCAGAAGCAAATCGCCGATATTTTCACGAAACCACTAAAGGAAGACTCCTTTGTGCGGTTGCATCGAGAATTGGGGATTATGGGTGAATCCGAGATTTAGGATTCATATTGTGTTCAATAATCTTGCATGCTATTAAAATTTCTTTATATATGCTCATGCTAGAATTATTGAGATTTTTTCTGGATTTTTGGTTGAATTTTCGGAATTTATGCTCGAAATATTCATGAACGTCGTATTTAAGATTTTCGATGTTTTATGGGGTAGTATAATGATATATGAGAGTATTTCGATGTTTCGTCCAAGTGCGATTAGGAGAGAACTCAAATTTCAAATTCTAAAATTTTTGCACTCTGTTAGTCGGTTCATGTTCACTGACCGACCGACTAGATTCAGTTCTAGTCGGTCAGTCAATGAACGCAGACCGACTAACTCAAGCCCTAATTTTGGCTTCAGTTACTGTTTGCACTTAGTCGGTTCAAGCTCATTGGCCGACCGACTAGATCATCATCTAGTCGGTCAGCGCTTGAACTGTGACCGACTAAATGCATCGGGGACTGCTTGGTCTTTTCGCATTCCAATCGATTAAATCAGCCCTGCACCGACTAATTCCCATTCTAGTCGATGCGAAAATCCTTCTCAGCTCAAAACCCCCCGAAACCTTTCGTCTTCCTCCGTCAAGTTCGTCGATTTCCGGCCGTTTTCCGACCATCTCCGGCCGTGGATCTCCTCTATTTCTTCCTAGGGTATCAATCTATCCTCCTCTCAGCTTCTAGGGTTAGGGTTTCTTAGATTTCATTTAATTTCAGCTTTCAGGGTTAAATTTCATTCGGTTTAGGGTTTGTGTTAGGGTTCTTACTTTCGATTTCGTGCGTGTCTCGTCTCGATTATGGCGAGGACACGTATACCTATCCGACCCTCGAGTCCGTCACCTATGACTGTAGAGTCGCCTCCTACAGACCCCCCGCAACCTAAACGCCGATCAAAAATGACCCATCCATCGTCTTCTTCGCCTCCTCTTAAGAAGAAGAGGACGGCAACCACCAAGCCTAGATCTCAGCCCAAGCCTAGGAAACAGCATGTGTCTCCAGCTTCATTCCGTGCTCCCACTCCTCCTGATGACTCCGACACGGAATATATTACAGAGTCCGAGCATACCGCTAGGGCTCCTACTCCTCCACCTCTATCTAGCACTCGTCAGCCTAAGGGGAAGGCTCCCATGCCAGTAGGCGGTGTTGATATATCGTTGTGTCGTGATGACCCGCTGTGTCTCGCGGCTTACAACCGTATTGAGCACTGTCCTCTGCTGTTGGAGCACTTCGTTTAGTTCTCTGACTTCCCACACCTCGCCGATCTTCTTTCTCATAGCGGCCTCATTGACTATCTTCGCTATGATCCTAAGGCGAATCCACACCCGTACCCCCGTCTAGTCAAGCTTTTCTATGCGCACCGTGTTCGCGATCAGTATGACGAGACCCATTCCATTAAGACGACTGTCTTGGGGACACCGATAGTCCTCATGGCAGAAATCTTAGGGGATTTGATAGGTGTCTCCTCGTCTGGCCTTCTTCCTGCTGATATCTCTGTCGATGACATTTCTGCTCTTGATCAGGCCATGCTCTCCGAGATATTCCATGTCATCCCTCCCGTCATGATTGGCGTCCCATCCAAGTCCTTCAAGCCAAATGCATGGGTTTTGAATCTTATCTTGAAGTCGTGCCTTCTTCCGAAGTACGGCTCATCGAGCTTGCCATCCCAGCCATTCCTTAAGCTGATCTACGCTCTCTTCATGGGGAGCGAGATCAATTGGGCTAGGATTATTCTTGATAAGATGGACTCTTTCGAATGTATCCGAAAGTCCACGAAATCAGCTCACATCCCATACCCCTGCCTTTTGACCCTTGTCTTCCGTCACTTTAAGGTCCCTCTCCCTCCCGATGATGAGCGTCCCCTTGGTCCTCCTCTGAATGCGACGACCGTCAAGAAGTCTCTTGCGGCGCTTTGTCATGTTCAGAAGACGACTCCTTCTGCCTCTGCTTCAGCTGTTCCTCCTACTCCTACTCTCACTGAGCTTGCACGTTCGTTGAGACGTGTGGAGTCTCGTTGTGCTCGTTCTGAGGCGATGCTTGCTCGCATCTGCTCTCACTTGGGCATTGAGATTCCTCTGTCGGTTTCTGATGACGAGGAGATGGATGATGCTGAGCTCGAGGAGCTCATTGGATCTGCTGCTCGTGCCCCAGAGGGTACGTCTGCTGCTGCTGCTACTTCTGCTGGTGCTCCCGAGGCCA
Organism: Scilla litardierei; assembly: GCA_030789695.1. Classification (NCBI taxonomy): domain Eukaryota; kingdom Viridiplantae; phylum Streptophyta; class Magnoliopsida; order Asparagales; family Asparagaceae; genus Scilla; species Scilla litardierei. Next base: position 116,834 of record JAULAV010004760.1, on the reverse strand, counting down.
CTCCCGTAGCGACTCTACCATCTGTGGATACTCCTGCTGACCCAGTGACCACCACCCCTCCTGCAGAGCCTGCTGCTGCTGCTGACCCTGCCTCTACCTCCTGAGCTTGCTTGGAGGACTCTCCCTATGCACTTTGGATGATATATCTTGTAGTGAGAGTGTGGGTTAGGATAGTCTGGGTGGTTATGACTTTTGATGTATTTTGGATGTTATCTGATGTATTTTTGATGTTTTGATGATATACTTCTGTTGTATGATCATTTTGATGTCCGGTGTGACATATGTTGTATGCTGTGCTCCGATCGTTCGATCGCTATTATGTATGTTGGCGGATGTATACATTTTGTTGTACCATGTTTGATATATATATATATATATACATCGTGTTGCCATTTACTTCTTTTGTGCACATTATATTTTTGTCTCTGATATTGACTTCGTCGCTCGACGATTACTCTTGAATTAATAGAAATTATTTCAATGAAAACATAGAATTGTTTTTCATGCACTTAATTCATCGAGAATGTTGATATTGGAGAGTATATTCCATAACTCAATTCGTAAAATTAATTTGAGTTTTGATGATTTTATTTTTCGATTATCGACTATGGTCTTGTTGGCACGCTTTGATTTAATTCGTATTTTCCTTTGGTGTCATTTCGACCGTGGTCGTATTCTACGACTCCCGTGCTTTTATATTTTAGCCATTGTTATTGTCGTTAATCTCCTCCCGCTCTTTTTGCTAATGCCAAAGGGGGAGAGAATTAATAATGACGATGTGCTACATGATAATTCAAAACAATTTACCGTGAATCTAATTTGATATGTTAGATTCAGGGGGAGTTAAGATATAAAAATGGATTTCAAATCCGATATTTCAATAATTGATTCACATTTTTATACTTTACTCGTCTGCTTGATGCTTATGATTATTATTTAATTTGGAATTAACGTGTCATCAATGCAGGGGGGAGTAAGTAAATTTCATTTGAATCATTATTTTTTATTATTATTTATGTTGGTTTGTCATCACCAAAAAAGGGGAGAATGTTGAGTATTGACTCCCCGGATTTGGTTTTGGATGATGAACAAACATAAATATCGTGAACTAACTCTTTGTGAGCGCAGTTATGGAGATCGTCGCCAAACTTCTATGAACATCAAAAGCGACGTCTCGAGACTTCTCAAAGCGCGTGATCGTATGCTTGAAGCTTCGTTGAAGCTCAATGACCATTATTGAAGTCAAGAGATTCGAATCGAAGCATTTGAAGACGGTTCGTCAAGTTTTATTTATAGTCTTCTAGCTTCGTTTCGTAGAATGTTAAGCCTTGAGTAGGTCTTACGTTTTAATCTTCATAACGCTCCTATCTTAGAGCTAGGATCTTATTAGAAGCCCATACAAACTTTCCCGAAGCTTCGCGCTTCGATTCGCGGCTTCTTGTGCATGTTAGTTGGTTCAAGAAGAAGAACCAACCGACTAGATGGCAATCTAGTCGGTCGGCAAAGCTTCTTGAACCGACTAGAATGACTTCTAAATTTCAGCTCAGTTACTGTTTACAGTTAGTCGGTCAAAGAAGGTTCACCGACCGACTGGTTGTGAAACTAGTCGGTTAGGAATCCTTCTTAGACCGACTAGTTGAGCTTCTACTGTACAGCCTATGTTACTGTTTATCGTTAGTCGGTCAAAGTACATTTGTCGACCGACTAGTTGATAAACTAGTCGGTCAGCATGTGCTCTTAGACCGACTAATTCATCTTGAGTTCAGCCTTCTCTATTTCATCTGTTAGTCGGTCAAAGTTCACTTACCGACCGACTAGTTGTGAAACTAGTCGGTTGGCAAGTTTTCTTGGACCGACTAGTTATTCATTCCCTGAACTTCATCTATTGACTGTTCACCTCTTAGTCGGTTCATGTTGTTTCACCGACCGACTAGTTGATGAACTAGTCAGTCAGTGATCCTTCTTTGACCGACTAGTCTGCTTCAGAATAGAGCCGTTGGAGCATTAAATGCCACGAATTTTGCTCTCTCTTTCCTCTGTCCTATATATACTTGGAGTGCTGCTTTCATAGCACTCAAGGCTGATATTAATTGATCTTTAGAGAATCAAAGAGAAGCATTTAATCCTCATTCAAAGCTCTGTCATTTCTCACTTGAATCTCTCCCTCACTCTTATTTCAAAAGAGAGATTCATTGATTGTGAGCCTTCCAAGCCAAGAGCTTGATTCTAGGTCACCAACATCCTCCTAGGCTTCCATCGCTGATCTGCATCTTGGAGCTAGGGTTTAGTGCCTTCATCTTCCCCAAAATCCTCTTTGCCCTAAATCGTAAGTTTACTCAAGGCATAGGATTTTGTTGGTAAGCATTTCATATTTCAATTACATTTGAATATTGCAAGTTTCACTCTCGGTTGTGAGAGTTTGTTTGTGATCCCGGGTTGTGGGAGTCACAATTTCATTTGTGTATGATTTGACTTTGTAGATCTTTTCTACAAGTATTTCATAGTGCAAATTTTAGTTAGAAGTTTCTAACTCAAGTATCTGGAGGGTATCCGGGTGGTTAGGACGTAAGATCACCGGGAACAAGTCGGGGAGACTTGGGTGGATCCGAACCCGTTATATCGTCTGTTTGCGATTGCATTTCTTTGTTGTCAATATTTACATTTCCGCATTGTTGGTTGAGTTTGCAAGATAATTAGGAATTATCTTCTTAATTATTTTAAAGTACTATTCACCCCCCCCCCCTCTAGTACTTGTGCAGTAGCTACGTAGGGCATTACAATCTTCTCCTATGAAATTAGCACTTGGAGTACCACCAATTGTCTCACATTTGAGAATATTTGGTTGTGCAGTATACGTCCCCAGAGCACCACCACAAAGGACAAAGATGGGTCCACAACGTCGCCTAGGCATTTATGTTGGGTTTGACACACCCTCTATAATAAGATTCCTAGAACCCCTAACGGGAGACTTTTTCAAGGCACGTCTAGAAGACTGTGAATTTGATGAAACATCATTTCCAAGACTAGGCTTACAAACCAAGAAGCCTGAAGCTTCAGAGAGCCTGAAGCTTCAGAGAGCCTGAAGCTTCAGAGAGTATCTCTTCGGATACACAGAAATTAAGTCACTTTGATCCGCCCATAAGCCAGTGTGAGGAGGATGTCCTGAAGATTCTCCATATCCAAAACAATGTCCATCTCTTGTCGGACAAATTTACTGACAACCAGAAGATTGTCAGTTCACACGTCCCTGCTGGTAACACTCCAGCTAGGATTGACATACCGCAAAATGGATGCAATCCGCCTGCAGCAGAGTTGGTTGGACCTCTTAAAAAGAGAGGACGACCACCGGGATCCAAGGATCAAGTCCCTCGAAAGAGTAGGACCCTTGGCAATGGTCAAACAATACCACCACAGGATGCTACTATAAGCCATGCTCCACCATCTCTTCCAAACTCTCAAAGAGAGGAAAAACTGGGAGAAAATGAAGTCTCGATACACTATGTACGAACTGGGGAGCATTGGGACAGAAAGAGCACCATTATATATGACACTTTTGCATGCAATATTGCCATCAACGTCGCGGACTGCGACGATGATATTGAACCACACTCTCTGACAGAATGTCAAAGCAGAGATGATTGGCCAAAGTGGAACGCGGCAATAGGAGTGGAGTTGGACTCACTCATAAAATGCAAGGTCTCTTCGGACCAATTGTCCAGACACCAAAAGGTGTAAACCTGTGGGTTATAAATGGGTATTTGTTAGAAAAAGAAATGAACAGAACGAGATCGTTCGCTACAAAGCAAGTCTTGTAGCGTAGGGTTTTACCTAACGTCCAGGGGTGGATTTTGACGCCACATACTCCCCGGTCATGGACGCGATCACCTTTCGATTCCTTATTGGTTTAACAGCTCAAAAAGGTTTGGATATGCAGCTTATGGAATTGTGACTGCATACTTATACGACAATTTAGACCTGGACATCTTTATGAGATTACCAGATGGTTTTTCTTTGCCTGCAACACTAAAAGAGAGACAATGTGACGTCTACTTAGTGAAACTGCAAAGATCATTATATGGTCTGAAACAATCTGGAAGGATGTGGTATAACAGACTGCGCGAATTCCTTGCGAAGCAAGGATTCGCAAATGACCCAGTCTGTCCTTGCATCTTTATTAGAGCAAAGGCAACATGATTTATCATTATAACCGTCTATGTGGACGACCTGAACCTCATCGGATCTCCTGGAGAGATCACTGAGATTTCTAGAAGTTTAATAGAAACTTTCGAGATGAAAGACCTCGAAAAGACAAAGTTCTGTTTAGGTCTTCAAATAGAGTATCTAAACAATGGGATCCTGTTTCATCAGTCAACTTATACATCGAACTTACTGAAAAAGTTTCAAATGGATAAGTGCCACCCCCTCAGTACCCCTATGGTCGTGAGATCATTAGATATACATAAAGACCCCTTCCGGCCACTGGAAGAGGGGGAGGAAGTACTAGGCCCTGAAGTGCCTTATTAAAGTGCTATTGGTGCACTCCTTTACCTGGCAAACTGCACTCGCCCTGACTAGCATTTGCAGTCAACTTACTAGCCAGGTATAGTGCTGCACCTACACAGCGGCACTGGGCCGGAGTTAAGCATCTTATGCGCTACCTCCAAGGGTCCATAGACTTAGGTCTATTCTACAGGAAAGGGGCAACAACAGGTTTAGTTGGTTATGCTGATGCAGGTTACAGATCCGACCCTCATACAGAGAAGTCTCAGACCGGATATATATTCACTTATTGCGGCACTACCATATCTTGGAGATCTGTAAAGCAGACCATGACGACCATCTTATCCACACATTCAGAACTTCTAGCAATCCATGAAGCAAGCAAAGAGAGCTTCTGGCTACGTTCTGTGATCCAGCACATTCTCACCTTTACTGGCCTGGAGCCCGACGTTCTTGAGCCTAATACTATCTATGAAGACAATGCAGCATGTATTGCCCAGCTACAGAACGACTACATCAAAAGCGACAAGACGAAGCATATCTCTCCCAAGTTCTTCTGAACGCACGACCTTCAGAAGCAAAAGCAGATTGACGTACAAAAGATCCAATCTTGTAATAACTTGGCAGATTTGCTTACCAAATCCCTGCCTACTAGTATCTTTGAGAAACTTGTAAGTGTGATTGGGATGAGGAGAGTGAGAAAATGTAAACTGGGTCAGGATAAGAGAACTATGAATGCATAGATACATAGGAGACTAATGTATAGATTCATATGAAATCTGCAAGCCTGAAGCTTGGTCAGATAAGGTGGAGTCAACAGTAGTGTTGTACTCTTTTCCCTTGACTATTGGTTTTTTTCCCACAGGGTTTTCCATAGTCAAGGTTTTGCCGAGGCAACCTCGTTGACTCTGGATCCTGAAGTATCCACCCCTAGACACATCCCTAGAACATGGGAAGTTATGGAGAAACTGTTCTTTATTTAATAAGGCAGTTATCCTAACTTGGATTGAAGAATCCACCTCTTATTCTATGATTGGTTGGATAATGGGAAGTGTTGTGAATATGCCCATCGGGCCCATTGGGTATCCACCCATCATTGAAAGATATATATATATATATATATGAGGGCATATGGCTCTAAACCTCTACACCTTTTACCCTACGTTTTTCTCCATTCATAACAAATATCATTTTTTTCTATTTGTCTCCGAAAAATACTGAAAAATTGCCACGGGTTCGTAACGTTGTGAGGATCATGAAAATAATATCCGTTTCAGAATTTAAGCTATGGAAATATGTGTTTTGAGACAAAACATGTTTATCGATCGTGTGTTGCGGATTTCCGGGTTTATAGTCATTTTGGCCTTAAAATTGAAAAAAAAATATAGAAAAATATTTAAAAATCGTATAGACGTATTTAAAGTGATTTAAAATTATTTTAAATAATATTTAGACTGAAATGCAAGCAACAATGGATACGGACCATCACACGTTAGCAAACATGATGGACTTTTTATCTTCCCTTGGTACCGCCCTTAGATGCCACATCCTGGGGAAGGTTGGTCCAGTCATACGAGGTTGGTTGATAGCCCTCTTTCGTCTCCTCACCTCTCCACATCCGACCTTGAAGGTGTAGCTCAGGTCGGTAGTGTCAAGCCAGAAGACGAAGGGTCATTGTTAGAGATACTTTGAGCTGGGGCCCAGCCGAACCTGACTACGAGACCCACCGTACCCGAACATGGAAGCTACGCGTTGCCCAAGAAGCAACCTGTGAGGTCAAACCGATTAAGCTATCAGCACGACTAAACCAAGCAGACCTACTCTCTCCGACCCAGGTCGATAACCGTAAGCTTCCAACAGGGCCGATCTCCACGAGATCTGATCCCCCTCGCTAACAAGGACAACCTCTGCATGGTCGGCTCCTTAGCACCAGTGCTCCTACATGGGCGATCTCTACGAGGTCGACTCCCTGAGCAACTACGCTCAAGAGGGACGACCTCCACAAGGTCGGCTCCCTCAGCAGCTACACTCCACGGAGACGACCTCCACGAGGTTTGCTCCTCTAGTAACACGGCTCCTTAGGATGACATTAGTGGCACACACTCGAGGTCAACTCCTTCAGTTACATCATTCGAGTCCGCCCGCTTGACAGCTCAACTTCCATAAACGTCTAGCGTCATCTTCTGCAACACCTTCTCTAGACCGTTGTGAGCGGGAAACAGTTCAGGTTCATCCAACCGCGTGACGAGCAAGCGTGCCTACCTTGGAAGTATGTGTGCACCCTTTCTTATTTGTTGACAACACAATTTGAGGAATCAGTTACATGCTGAAGTCCCAAACTCCTTATAACTCCTGTTGACGTGGCATAACCAGCCTATAAATACACAGGATCAACGCGATCTCAAGTACGCGCACACAACCGCTCAAACTTATAGGCTCCTTCCTCCTGCTTGAAACTGACTTAAGTATCAAAGGCGAATCGGAGCCCACCCCTTCCGATCAGTTCTTCTCTATGTTGTAGGTATAAGGAGCATCTCGGCCCGGCAAAACCATAAAAGGGCTGCCAGGGCTTCTTGTTGCGTGAGTACTCCCACCAGCAATCGGCTCACAGCTCCTCAAAATTCTAGGCATGAACACTAGTCAAGTTAACACGTTTCATTCGCTGTTCCCCATCCGAAAGATGCACAAAATGATAGATAGTTGCTCAGTATCGACGTTGTTCATTTTGACATGCACGTGTTGCGGAACAGCGACGATGTGATGTGTTACTCTGCTTGCATGCATAAATGTGATCTGTTACACATCACGCTGCATGCATGCATAAATGTGATGTGTTACTCTGCATGCATGCATAAATAACCACACGAATAATTAGAGCCCTATGATTCAGATCGCACAAGATTCCTACAAAGCTCAACGTAGAATGTGACCGCTCGAGAGCTGATCATCCTAAATAGAAAAAGCAATTCAGAATGGGAGTCACGTGCTGCTTTTCTTCGGTGAGAAAGAAGAAAAAAGAAGCTGTTCTTGCTCGATCAATAGAAATGGATCCACAGAGTGACAGGGAGAACACCTGTAGAGAGAGCCAGGCTTCACAGGGGTCATCATGGCTGGCTTCAAATTAGGCCCGCTACGTCAGAAACCAAGTCGGTATAGCAAAACAAGTAAGATCAGTAGCATATAATCCACAAAGACGTAACATGGTAGAAACAGAATATCAACAGTCATTCAGGACTATAAGGAGTAACTTGGGTACACTGTTCATAAAAAGATCGACAAATCATAGCAGTCAGCACAAAAGCTTTATTCTCCGGTTTCTCACCAGACCTGACACCCTCTGCTCGCAGTGCTTTCAAAGCTTTGCTAACAAACCGCTTGGAATGGGCTTTGATGCTCCATTCTCCTTCAGCTCTATTTCAGCGGTAGTACTTGGTGGAACGTCCACTGCTGGGGAGCAGTTGAAAAAGCCGTGAGGCTGCAACAAGCTCAAGAGTCAGATATCCCGACATGAAGGAAAAATATCTTGCAGTTATCCATGCTCTATGATAACATATATCATGCAATTTACGCCATGGACTCGGTGAAAATCATTGCATATATTATTTAAAAATTTAAAATGAAATGACACACTAGGTGTTCATGAAATGACTACCTAACCATTACTGTTTCATGAGGTTATAAACGGAGACTGGGGCCATCTTTTCTGAAAATACTCTAGGTATCCATGATATGGTAAATTTTACTACAGCTGAAAATATATCATATCACAATCTTTTCTGAACTATATATCAACGGACCATGCAAAAACACGTCATCGGCTAAACATGAATATCAATCCTAACATGATTATCAATCCTACCGAAGCAGAGAAGCCGGCTTGGTATATGCAATAAATATCAGACCCATGAAAGTTGCCGGTGCAAGCAAATGATTAATTGTGTATGGAAATGAACAATTCACCGTTCAGAAAAACCAATCAACACTAAAAATTAGACATAAAAGGAAACAAGCTATACCATGAGCATGAAACCAATCCGCTCCACAGGCATAACAGGCCAATCTTCCAACCGAGGAATATGAGTAACTCCAAACACATACCTGAAATTATTGAGTATAGACTGTACCACATTAAAGAAAGTGTCCAATGCACATTGACATCTCTAACTGCAAAATACGAGAATGAAAAATCTAGATACATGGAACATGGATTTACATAGATAATGGAGTGTAACTTTAAATATCCACTTCCCACACCAAAAGAAGCATTGCTAGTTCAGTGGGATTCTAGTCCAGTTCAAAGCTGTGGGTGGTTCATGTTGATGTGGGAACTACTTGTCTATCAAAGTAAGAATGGCAGAAGAAACTAAAATGCAAAACAACGATTAAAAGCAACCTGAAGCAAATAAGAGATTTACACCATTTTGATTAAAAGAGGAGGGCAAAGAGTTTAACAGATATTTCCAATTGCCGTAAAAGATGAGGCATGGCCTCGGTATATAGTTAAAAAAAATTTGATGGAAACGTAAATGTCTTAACAAGTAATGCACGGGACCATTACGATATCAACTAATTAAAAAGATTAAATAAAAATTGATTAAATCGATCAAAATTAAATTGAACAGTAAAGTATGCCCATATTTAAAGTGAGATTTATCGGTAAGAATTCAACTGCGAGAGTGATTTACTTTTAATCTCATAGTATTTAATACCTAAAAGAACTTTAAAACAAAAACCTGAAGCATGGTATTGCAAACATGCTTGTTATATATTTCAGAAACAACTTAAATTATAGACCCTAACAATTAACCATAAATAATTAAAAGTATTTCTTATATAACCTCCAAAACTTAGGACAAGTTTCATATAACCCCGAAATTAAGGACTATTTTCAGATAAAAACATCATAAATCAAAGAAACATATGTTTTGAATTCTTTGCCCATAAACTCCATTAAGAATGAAAGATGGCAATATAATTTGTAATTTTGGTAAATTTATTATAAAATATTTTTTAAATATGTTTTAACCTTTCATGTTTTTTTGAAAAGAAATATCTGAATATCATCTGAGTTTATCATAAATATTACTTTTTCTGATTAAAATTTTAATTTTGACATGATAATCACTGCCATTTTTTGTTAATAAAAACTTATGTTCCAACAATCTAGAATAAGCCAAAATTGATACATAAAAACAACTATTGACTGTTAGATGGGTAATATAAACACATGTGCGGGTACGGGTACGTACAGAACACTGGACGCTGCAAATTTCTAAAAGGTAGGTTATGGGAACACATCTACTTTAATATAGTATATTTTATTTAGTATATTTATATAAACACAACAAACAAAATATAAAAAGTGATAATTTTTAAAGTAAATTTTAAATATTTCAATATTTTGTTTGTTTTCATGTAAACATAATAAAATATGTTATAGCAATAGAAGTCAATGTAGCACGGTTACTTCTATAATGAAACCACACCCATATCAGATATGCTAGCAGCTATAGCAGACACTAACACTTTTTCAACAAGTTTAAGATATGCTATATATAACATATCATATATTATATTTTCTTGTTTTCCTAAGCATACACAAAATCACTAGTGTAACTCATGAAATTACATGTATGCCTACAAAAGTGCAAGTATAGGCCTACAAAATATAAGTACAGAAGTAACTGTTTACAACACGTGTCCAACGAGTATTGACAAGTGTCCAACATATCTTAAAAGTGTACACGAAGTTAGTGTCTGCTACAGATGCCATCATATTTGATATGGGTACAGCTTCATGATAGAAGTAACCATGTTACATAGACTTTTAGTATTAGATAATATTTTTAAATATGTTTACATGAAAACAAATTCGGCAATTAAATTATAAAAGCTGGCATATTTATGGTGTTTTAATATCAATTTTTTGAAATAATAACATGTCTTGCTAATTACACCGGTGTTCCCTAAAATGTAACATTTTTTCCCTTAAATTATTCACTAAACATGAATATTCTTGTTCCAGTATTTCGCCGCATCCCATTTGCAACCTGTGGTAGAAATGCAAATTTGTTTTTTCATGTTTTGCTACCGATGATAGAAATACAAATATTTTCAAATACGGGACAAGGGTTTGAGTTCATATAGATATTGAGATGGTAATAGGGATATGAATACATATGGGGTAGAGGACTTATGTTTCATTAAGGTTAACAGGAAGTAGGTTGGCAAATGGCTAGGTTATGTTGCACAAATACGGTTAACCCAAGACACAACACACCAAGATGGCACAAATACTAGAAATAAACATAGGACACGTGTCCAATACACATCCTTGAAACATTTTGACACGACATGGCTCTATTATAAGATTATTAATGCTACATATGGGCTAATAATCCAATAATTGATTGAAACCCAAACCTCAGTTTTTCAGTTTGTATCCTTAAAATTGTATCTTATGCCTTTTGGGCAAGGGTGGGATTTTAACATGAGTATATGATCCCAATCTTATGCAAACAGTTTCTAAATATTCATTGGTAATGTATGATTTGATATTCTTACCCGATAGAATTTTCGGTTGGGTATGAATCAAACAAAATCGATCATGAACTCGATTCATTTTTGCTCTGGTAATAAAACATCGAATCAAATCTTAAAATTATTTCAAGAGTAACAAGTCTCGAAAAATATATTTTCAAAACATTGACAAAATCAACTCATGGCACCCCCTGAAAAGGGCGTCAAACATGTCAGGTTGAGTCGGGTCATGTTGAACTTTTACCACATTAGGTAATCTAAACCGGATCGAGATTTAAAATTGTATCTTATACCTTTTGGGCAAGGGTGGGATTTTTAACATGAGTATATGATCCCAATCTTATGCAAACAGTTTCTAAATATTCGTTGGTAATGTATGATTTGATATTCTTACCCGATAGAATTTTCGGTTGGGTATGAATCAAACAAAATCGATCATGAACTCGATTCATTTTTGCTCTGGTAATAAAACATCGAATCAAATCTTAAAATTATTTCAAGAGTAACAAGTCTCAAAAAATATATTTTCAAAACATTGACAAAATCAACTCATGGCACCCCCGAAAAGGGCGTCAAACATGTCAGGTTGAGTCGGGTCATGTTTACCTTTTACCACATTAGGTAATCTAAACCGGATCGAGATTTAATACAGTTTAGGCATTGTAAACATATACCCAACCTAGAAGAAATCCGGATCACACATGCTAGACCATTTATAGAATCGGGTCAGGTCAAGGTCGAGTTCTAGTCAGGTTTAGGCCAAACATTCATTCTTTTTGGCAAAAAAAAATGTGTTGTCGTGAGGATTTAATCTTATGACTTCATAATAGGATTCAAATTAGAATGGGATTCAAATGTGCTAATCAATTTAATATTTCAGTTTTAGTGATTAATCTTTTTCCTTATATATATTTATTAGTTTTGATAATAAGATTCAACGAAAAAAACTAATACATTTCTTTGTAGAATATACAAATTAAACCCAAAGCCACTTAGCTATAGAATTGTTGAACAAACCACTTGGCTATCTTGGTCCTACAATCAAATATTAAGTACAAAAATATATAAGTACAAACCACTTGGCTATCTTGGTCCTACAATCAAATATTAAGTACAAAAATATATATGTACATAATTAGTCGAGCTGCATTCGGGTCAAACTGTGTTGGGTCATCAAACCTGAACTAACCCGATTAGAAGATTGCTAGTTGGGTTGACCCGCAATGACCCCGAACCCAAATTAATCCTCACATGTTCCTTGAAATTCAGGTCAAGTTCGGATTTGACACGTCGGGTCAAGCCAGTTTGCCACCCATACTCATCGGAAGATATTGTTTAATTATAATCATTTCTTAATTATCCAAACAAACACCAATTTAGAAACAAAACCAACCTAAGACTATTGTATCTCAAAATCCAAAATCTGATGGGTAATAAGAACCTGAGCATGTTCTTGAAACCACTGTAACATGTCTCGTTTTATACACAATGTATTTACCGGTCCAATTATGGTTATTGGGAAAAACCAAAACCAACACATTAATCAGATCCAACCTTACTTTTGAGTTTTGTAAGATCCAACTCGAACTCTTGCAAGATAATAAATAGATAAAAAGCATGGATATCTTAATAAAAGATGGTAGGATTTGTTTCGTTAATTATTTTATCTATTTAAGCTAAGTATGAATTTATTTTTCGATCTGACGAAGGATGTCTTTAAAAGGTGTTTTGTTAGTCTTTTGATGTTTCCCCTTAGTAAAAATCCATGTAAGGACAACAAATTATGGATAAAATTGTTGGTTGCAAATATATCGGTGGTTATATTTTACGGGTTTGAAAGAGTAAACTTTTTGCCCACATGTAACTATGTAAAATGAAATTTCTAAAAATTTGTGTACAAGTGAGGGAAGAAGAGTTTCTTTGATGATGATTGGAGCACGTACGTACATTACCATTGGTTAGTTGTTGTGTGAGAGGAGAGAACAGGATTTTGGTTGTATATAAGGAAATCTGAGAGGAATATGTGTCTGAGAGGAGGCAGATGTGACAAATGAAACGATGAGAAAAGAATGCATTGGTAGTAAATTTGTTGGGGTCCACTTTTGGAGTGTACTTGACCAACGAGATAAAGGGAAAACCAAGTGATTTGAAATTCAGAATGGGCTCAGTTGTAAAGCTGAGCCTTTTAGAATTTTTTTCCTTTTTACTTCATCTGACATGTCGCACATTATTAGAGAAAGACAAGACTTTCCATTTTTTTACTTATATAACAATAGATACTAGGACTCTTGACGTAGAGTCTAATCAAACCAGGACTCCTAAATGTCAAAGCAGAAAAAACGAAAATGAAAACAAAAGAGTGTAGGAAGTTTTAGGATTCGCAATAATTTCTCATATGGAAAATTACCCCCTTGATTTAATTTTTCATGTCCCTTTTATATGAAATCCATTTTCACAGATTATAGGGTTTTAAAAGTGAAATCTACGTATTGATGGCATTGAAAGTAAATTTCTTGTGATTTAGATTGCGACTAAAGCAGCATTTTTCCTGGTGTCCTACTGAACTTCTTTATCGTAACGTTTGGATCTGAGCTTTGCTTCCAGTAGAAAGTTATGCATCTTCCCCCTTGATGAACCTTCATGCATGGACTGATTGCTGAACTTCTACACTGGCTTGGGCATGGGATCCGGCTCCCGTTGGGGGATGTGCAAGCCAACAAACCTTTCCTTATAAAGAAAAAACAAAAAAGGAGAACAAACTGATGCAACTGGGATATAAGACAAGTATAGTGCTATGCAACAAATTGGGTTAGGCCGAAAATGGGTATCCAATTAAACATGCAAATACAGTAGATTTATGATCGATATTATTTCAAATGTTTCACAAATTTTATTAATACATTTAAAGCTAATAAGCTACAATAGTTTTATACTACGATCCAGATACTGACGATGGAATACGATTTAGGTTTATTTACCTTTTATCTTTAAAATTTGAAATCAATTAGAATTTTGAATTTAATTATAAAGATTCTATTTGTGATGCCTTCAAGAGTTTCTACTAGCAGGATATTATTTGACTTGAAATTGAATTTAAGATTCTACCGTTAGTTTCTAGTTTCTACAGAAATGGTGATTTTGTAGTTCTGTACTCAGTTTCACTGTATAAACTAAATTTAATTGTAAATTGACCGAAAAACTGTTGGTTGATTTTTATGATTAATAGTACAAAGTTCATGTTTTCCTCTTGTTCTTCTATCATGTTGTTTAATTTTTACATCATTCTCTCTAAAGATTTCATTATTATCTAGTCCAATATTTGGAGCAATACAGTAGACTTGGGCAGAACAATAACTTCATTTTAAGACAACATGGGTGAGTCTCTGATATCCATTATATGTGATAAACATACAAGCTATAGACCAAGGCACACAATTCCAGAGAGAACTTCTGAATGATGCATATATAAAAAGTTCTAAAAATAAAAAAAAATAAACATGAAAAGTTTCAAGAGGATCAAATGCATATATGCCTGAATCATACCATTAAGTTTAAACAGCCATAGGAAGACTAAAAATAGTATTAGTGTACATGTGATAAAGGTATGTGAAACTAACCAGAGAACAATGTTAGTTTCCTCAATGGACCTGTTATTCTTGACCCATGTAGCTAATCCCTCATCTATACGTGGATTTTGATTGGGAAACTCTCCTCCAGGGTACATCTCATTACGTTTATATGGTGTAACCCAAAGGTTGTGCTTTAGGAAGGCTGCCCTTCTCAGAAACTTCGCCTCTGGACCAGCTAATGGCAGGCAATTTGAACCAGGCACAAGCTTGAAGCCTGTAAGTTGTCCTGTTCGATTGACAGTTCTTGTGTTCCTTACCTGCAAAAACAAGAGTGCACAAATTGCAAATGGTGAGCTTCTATTACATATTTACAGAAAAATAATAGCAAATCCAAAGCTACAATTCAATAACAATAATTTTCGAATACAATGTAATATAAAATATTATCTCCATCTGAAAGGTGACAAGATTATATTATGAAGAGCATATGGCTCAAGGTAATTCCCCAATGTGCTAAGCATTTGATAACTACGAGGACATAAATAATGTCATATTGAGTAGAAAGACCACAAACTAGATCCGTCAGACTTCAAGAGTCATCCAGACAATGTACATACCATTAACAAATTAGCATAGACCTCTAATCAAGAAAATTGGATGCAAAATTTTCGATGATACGATATATGGGACATAAATGCATTGGCTCCATCAAAAATTTGAATACACATTTAATCCCTAAACATATGTGACAATAGAACTGAAATGTAAGATCACCTCGATTTAATAAAAATAAAACATACATCTAATAACGTCTCAGGTCAATTTTCGATTCAGTTCTTTAAATAAGGCTCCTCTTCTCAGTTTATCATTGTTAAGGACCTCCTTTTATAAGACATGGATTTCAGGCAAATGTTTACTTTCATATGTTTGAGCTTGGTCCACATGATTAATTCAGTAGCATGACTGGCTTAGCTATAGCTGTGGAACTACTCTAACACATAAACAGTATACATATAAAAACATTAGATAGGTTTGAATGGCTAATGACCAAAAGAATCGAGTAAACAAACCTGTAGAACAGATTAGAACGGATGTAACGAGAAAGGATCAAAGTAAAGAGAGCTGACAGAGCTGTCAAAGAAAAAGACGGTGAGACAGGAGGAGAACTTTATGCTCCAGGCTGCAAGGAAACCATGAAAAAGGGTATCTATTTTTATTCTTCCTTTATCGAAAAAAAAGGAGAGATGGCAATGCACTTCCCAAGAATAGCAAGTGGCTTTCAATCTAGTAAATTTTGAATCCAATTCATTCATTTCAGTATGATGCTTACGGTATTTCACTTAACCTGAAATTGAGAGAAATATCGGAGATACTTTCATCGATGTAAAATTGAGTGTAACCACGAAAAAAGTTGGAATTTTTTATTTGTTCTTTCTACGAATATTTCTTTCAACTGTTTCGATTGAATTTTCTTTTGGAGGGAAAATCAGAACACACTATTTTTCCTGGATATGGAAATCTCAGTTGCTACAAATTACAAGGGAATTGAGTGAAATGTGATACATGTAGTCCACAAGACATTTTTCCTGGAGAAAACTAGGGCTGTTGACGAACAGAACGTTCGACGAACTACTCGTGAACAAGCTCGGTATATGTTCGTTTACGTTCGTTTAGGAAGCTTAATGAACAAGCTTGAACAGATTTTTAGAGCTCGATTAGTAAACGAATAGAGCTTGAACATAACTGTGTTCGTTCATTTATGTTCATAAACAAGCTCGTTAAGTGTTCATGAACAAGCTCGTTAAGTGATGTTCATGAACAAGCTCGTTAAGTGTTCGTGAATGTGAATGAACATGTACCGAAAATAGTAAATTTAGACAAATACTATATTTTTTACTATGCTTGGAATGGATGCTTGTAATGGGATCTATGGAGCTATTATGCTGGATTTATTTGTTTTTACCCTGCAAATGTTTATCCTTTTATTTAATTGATTTAGTCATTGGTAATTATGTTTAAATATTATTATTCCTAATTAAAAAATTGACGTTCGTTTGTTTGATTGATAATCTGTTTATGAACAAAATTGATTGTGTGTTCACAAACATGTTCCTGAACATGTTCACGAACAAGCTCGATAAGTCTTGTTAACGAAGAGAATGTTCGATTAACTACTCGTGAACAAGCTCGGTAAATGTTCGTTTACGTTCGTTTACGTTCGTTCGGTAAGCTTAACGAACAAGCTTGAACAGGTTTTTAGAGCTCGGTTAGTAAACTAACAGAGTTTGAACATGGATTTTGTTCATGAACAAAACCAAGCTCCATGTTCAAGCTCGTTCAAGCTCGTTCGTCAACAGCCCTAGAGAAAACTGATGAAACATGACCTAGGAAGCTGACAATCAAATATGTAATTTAAAAGGAGTTGCAACCGAAAAAGATTAAAAAATCAGAAGAAATAGGACATAAAGATGTTATGCGAAACAAAAGTAACATTCCAACAAACTTATTATGGAAAGCAACAAATAAGAAATAATAACATTCCAACAACATTGTTACAGAATAAGGATCATGCTGGCTTACGATCCAATGGCGGGCAGTCAAAGGGTCACAATCACGCATTGCTTGCAGTTCAGATCTAAGCAGCTTCTCTTCAGCATAAAACGCATTATGGTGAATATTATTTTGTCCTGGTTCTTCAACTTTGACATTTACCTCAACCACCTAGACAGATAGGACAAAGCACAGCTCCATTTATAATCCATGTATAGGTTTTCTCAGCACAATACACAGAAAGCAGTATCATTCCTGGAAGCAATTTGTTGCAGCAAAGCGTTTCATTTACCTTCACGTCAACCACCAAGGACTGAATCGCAGATATATGAATAAGTTTTTTCAACATAACATTTAATAACGAGTATCATTCTTGGAAGCAAATTATCACATAGCTTGTCATTATTTATAAAAAAATTCTCGCCACTGAAAAAAATACATATGCATTTCTAAACAAAAGAAAATACATCATAGACAATGAGGGTAACTAGGAAATTAAACGACAAAAGTCATGCAACATATGCATTTCTAAATGATAGAGGAATTACAATACATATTGCAAGATACCCAAGACCAGTATGCTGGGTCAATCTGAGCATAGGGATCTTGTGTAGCAAGATTGGATCTCCTCCAACATCATTTAAAAAGTTTCACGGAATCAAAGTGGTGAATCGTCACATTACTATAATAACTTTCAGACATTAACAGCATGCATGCACATACACTGTGAATTTTTTTTAGTTTCTCAGCGCATCCACTGTAAAGTATAGATATTACAACATACAGGTACAGACCGTACAATGTTCCATGCGCATTTCTAACAGATACCAATAATTTGGTATGTCACATTCGACGTACAATTTTTCAAAAAATGACATAGAATACAGGTTACTTAAAAATATTACGAATACAATACATTCCATATCCAACTGTGTTCACTTTTCACAACTACGGATTCCAGGTTACCCTACCATTCACCATTTGTATATGTATGTGAATAGTAGATATATATCTAACTTTGTATTCATTTAGAATTATCATTATCTGATAGCCAGCTAATTAAAAATATAGGTACCCAATGTCTGATATTCAGCCATTTAAAAATATAGACACCTAGCCATTCCTAACACAGTCAGAATGCTTTTTCCTCCTCTTCATTACCTTTTCTTTTTTTTTCAATGCATCTACTGTTATGTATAAATATTACACAATGTATGCATAGTCCAGCCTGAATCACGTTCCATATTCATTCATTGCAGATAACAATAATTTGGAAAGCTACCTTCCACGTATAGTTTTCAAAATATATGACATCGCATAGCAATTAGTTTAAACTGTGACAGATAATCCGGTCCATATTCAACTGTGTTCACTTTTCACAATTATGGAACCAGTTTATATCCGTCTCTAATAATGCTACTCCGTTGTTTAGCATATGGACAAGGATATAAATCATTGATTTATATCCTTTGTATTTGTTAGAAATTAAAATATTTGATGCACAGCCATTTACGAAATATAGAAACCCAACCATTCCTTACACTATCATCGTGTTATTTTTCCTTCTTTTCATTTCTTCTTTTTTAGGACATACTGTAATGTATAAATATTCCACATGGAGCATAGTCCAACCTGAATTCAAGTTCCCTGTTTATTTCCGACATATATCAATAATTTGGTTAGCTTCCTCATACAGTTTTCAAAAATATGACATCGAATGTGATGTTATCTAAATTATGAAAAAGATAATTTGGCATATATCCAACTCTATGTTCACTTCTCACAATTTCAGAAGCCAATCCATAACTATCTCTATCCAGTTTTTGCAAATATGGGTATCTGCCACCCCCACTATTTACTATATGGATAAGGATATGAATAGTTGATCTATCCATCATAACCATTTAAAAATATGATTGTGATACCCAGCCATTTAAAATATAGAGATACCCAGATCCCTAGTGT
The DNA here is from genome assembly GCA_030789695.1 of Scilla litardierei. Taxonomy (NCBI): domain Eukaryota; kingdom Viridiplantae; phylum Streptophyta; class Magnoliopsida; order Asparagales; family Asparagaceae; genus Scilla; species Scilla litardierei. The sequence goes on along the minus strand of JAULAV010004760.1, from coordinate 97,710 downwards.
AATATTGAACAACAGAACAAGTAAATGATGAAGGCAAACGATTAATAAAGAAAATATAGTCAAGCAAAACAAACAAATTAAGTGGAAAATGGGAATACATAAGTAAACTGTACCTGATTGAACGTTTCATTAGGCTTACAATCAACAGCCATGTCCATACGAGCAACAAAGAAATGCTGATGGACTGGTGCATATAACCCTGGAGCAATAATGGTACCATATTTTCTTGATTCTCCAGGGTGCACTGCTCCCAAGCTGAGAATCCCTGTAAGTTTCACTTCTGCTTCAATTTTACCATCCTACAACCACATGGCAAGTTCATCCTCAAATTACTCAACATTCAATTAGGGTTATAACAATATGGCAATCAACAAGCATTGGACTGACGCATATATCACAGCATGTGGGTAGACCAAGATAAAATCAACAAGTATATCCAAACGTAGAGCTGAAGTACATTCAAAAGCGGACCAAGTATAATATATCTTACAGTACAGATTGTTCAAGAATAGGAATTGAAACAAAAATAGATTTAGTAATCAGAGTTACGTTCGGAATAAAAATAGGATTATTATGTAATTGTACTATCAGCGTTTCATCTATACAGACAGTACCAACTCCCTGTTTTGGAGAGCGATCCTATTTCCAATCTAAAGCATTACCAAGACAATGGACACAAGTGTCAGGTGTACGAGTGTCCAACACGGCAAATATTTAAAGGTAGGGTATATAAACATGGATGCAACATAATATATATTGATACAATATCCCACAGTAAGAGGAGCAATATGCTCTCTTTAATTTTGCATTTTTTACATACCAGAGGCAGGATATCTACATAGTACAAAAACGCATGCCGATAGTTTGGATGATTGTGGAAGTTAACGAAACATAACAAGCACAAGCTTTTTTTTTGTTTTCAGTCCTCCCTTGTCTAATGGATTTTTTTCATACATTGTTTCAATTTCAAATGCTTTCCCTTCTTTCACAATGATGTCATGTTTCCTTCTTATATTTTATGTGAGTCATGTCCAAGTTGTAGCTGTAATATCAACTATTCTTTTATTAAGAATGTGGATAAATTAGATAAACACATCTATAAGTCAATTTGAATTTATTATTTGGGAATATTGTCTATGTGCTGCACAGGAAAATTCTTAATGTCCGCGCGATTTTTTAAAAAATTTGAAACTTTTTTTAGATTGTTGTACAAATTCTAAAACCCCAAAACCCTAATAATGGGTGAACCCCAATAATGGGTGAACCCTAAGTGTATTATCCACCCATCGCGAAAAGGTTTATCCTTCTGAAACCGTTGACTTTGCAATGGGTAGATCGAGGGTCAAATATGTTAGATTCAGATTTTTGATGTGGTGATTATCAATGAAGTGTAGAAAAAACCCCAAAAATTTGAATTTTTTTTTCAAAACCAAGCTGATGTTCAGCTCAGGAAATTTCCTGTGGTGTCAGCACATATCCATTTTTCTGTTACTACTTATGCATCAATTTATAGAACTCTTAGTCTTGGATGCTTTGTAAAAATCTTTGGTATGCCCAGGATATTTTATAAATTTTAGGATATGTTATAGGAGAACCCAGTAAGTATCCAGCAAGTACGTGTGCATCCAATTATCCAGTGTTGAAGTATCCGAGAAACACAATCAGACTAATGACTTCCAAAAATAGGAGTATTGTGCTACTTGAACTAAGCTCATAACTATCAGTTAATCAGTTTACAGGATGAGACACAATATTGGCAGAACATTTCAACAATGATAAGGTAGAAACACCAAAAAGAATCGCTGACAACTTTATGCAGATTTAATATCAGAGGGAGCCAATTCAGGAAAGCCCAAGATTAGCACAGACAGACAAGAAAACCTCCATAACTTTATCCCAATATATGAGAATTGTAATCTAGCCAAAAGAAAAATCAAATAGCAAGTAAAAGGATAGGGCCATACATTCTCAGTTCTAGTATAAATGTATAACTAAATAATATGATATCATAGTATTAAGGTGCATATAGTACTGTCTTGCTTGAACGAACATTCTAAGGAAACTTCAATTGTATTAAAAAGGAAATTAGCGAGCTCCTTCCATTTTGCGCAGAAAACATTCGTTCTTCATTCGGTTCATTTTTCAAAATACTTCAATTGGTACGCGCAAGAAATAGGCCAATTCAGCCGCTTTTTGTTCAATTTCTCGTAAAGTCAAATTTCCACAGAAAAGGGGAATCTTTTGTTAAAATAGAACCAGAAGTGATGTGGATCATTCAAGAATCGAAGTCAATTTGCTTTATAAAAAGAAGATATCAATGAACTTCTATGAAATGGTTTCGCATGTTTCAGCCAATTGTCTTGATCATGGGATATCATTGAGAAATAGGAATCCGTGTTATAAAGCAAGAAATGGCAAGGCTTTCTTGCATAACGCAAAAGGAATATTGAAAGAAGTAAAAGAAAAGAAATAGAATAATTAACAAGAACAAGAACATCAATGTATGTGGAGCCATGAAGCACATTTTCAAAAATTACCTGATAGAAGTGCCAGAAAAAGCCATACTCATAGTTAGCCACAGTACATATAAATGAAACAGTAAGCCTTCTTGAGCGTCTCACTTCCGCAAGCCCTGTTCTCCAATCTTGATGTTTCCACAATATTCCATGATCTTCTTCATGCAAGCAAACACAATTTTCAATAGTCTCCACGCCCCCAGTGTAGTTCGTAAAATGTGCATCAAAATACTTAATGTAGCCTAGACAGTCACATCCCTGCACAGAAAAATCTATTCAATACTGCAAGAAGAATTTTAAAAGTTAATTGGAGTTGGAAAGGACAGAATAATGACCTTCTTAAGAGAATGTGCATTTTTTCCTAGTCCATCTTCCCCAGCATCAAATGCATTCTTACGATAGTGTGGTTCATTTGGATCTCCATATGGCACTACCATCTCAACAAAGCTTAGCCTGTGGGCCACAGGCCGTCGACCACGGCTACCATCAATATATGCCACAGAATATATTACTAGTCCTTCTCTAGGGGTAAAACCGATTCGAAAATTCCACTGTCCAGCAACAAGCAAGAAAGCTTATATTTTGGTGCAAGGTATGTATACAAATAAAAATGATAATGATATATATAATGCCAACTCTTTTTAAAGTTTGGCGTTGTCCATTCACCAGCACATGCACCAAGCAGCCTGAATTCCAATCAAAGTAAAATGAGAAGATGCTCACTTAAATTCTTAATATCACACACACACACACAATATGAGAATAATGGGGTATCATACGACATATGAGAGGGTGTCTCATATGCCCTCTCACATAAAAGGGGCAAGTACAAACCCACATGGGCTTGTACTTATTGTACTTGACCCCCTTTATGTGAGAAGACATATGAGACACACTCTCATATGACGTATGATACCCATTAATCCCATAATATATATAATATATAATATATATATAATGGGTATCATATGATATGGCATATGAGGCAATGCCGCATAAATCAAGACACAAAAAGGTGGCAAGTACAACAAGTACAAGCCCATGTGGGGCTTGTACTTGCCACCTTTTTGTGTCTTGTATATGAGGCATTGCCTCACATCCCCCTTGCGGAGCCCCCGTCAAATATCTCGGTCTTCCCCTCTCCCCCAACTACCCCTTGACCAAACTGTACTCCTCCCTCCTGGATAAGGGCAAGGCCAAGCTTGTCGGGTGGTCTTCCAAACTCCTTTCTATTTCTGGAAGGGTGGAGCTGGTTCGCACTGTTATTCATGGGTTCGTCTCCTACTGGATCCAGTCTTTCTGCATCCCCTCATCTGTCATGGCTACTATTGACCGCTTTTGTAAGGATTTCACTTGGGGCTCTAAGGTCCGTTGCTGAAAATGGACGGACATGTTTAACACCAAGTTGGAAGGTGAGGTTGGTCTTCGCAACCTGAAAGATGTGGGGGTTGCGGCGGGAGTTAAGCTCATATGGCGGTTACTCCATTATTCTTCTCCTTGGGCTATCTACATGCGGGCCACCTACCTGAGGCACACTCCTCTATTTCAGTGCAGCTCATCGCATATTGACTCTGGTGACCTGGAAGTTCATACTCAAATGTCGGGATGCGGTTGCCCCTTCCTCCGTTGTATAGTTGGTGATGGTTATTCTGCCTCTCTTTGGTTTGACCCCTAACTTCCTTGTGGTCCTCTTGCTCGTCTCTGCCCTCCTGAGCCATATACGAGCCATCTCTGTGTTGCTGACTGTTGGGATAGTTCTTCCTGGTGCTTATTTGGAGACTTGGCTGCCCACATCGACCTCTTCAAACCGCTCTCGCGAGACGCCTCTCCTGACTCCTGGGGTGGGACTCGAGTGGGGGTGCACACTCTGTTCTGCTTGGTCCTCCGTCAGATCCCCCTCCCCCTTGCCAGCTTCATGATGTCGTCTGGTTCCCCGGCCATGTTCCTAAATTCGCCTTCGTCCTACTCAGTGCCCTCTCCGACAAGCTTCCTACCATGTCTCAGCTCATACATAGAGGCGTGCAGGTGCCTCGCCTCCTACTTGCATGCTTTGCTCCTCTCATCCTGAGACTGCCCGGCATCTTTTCTTACATTGTGAGTACATCAATTATGTTTGGGCTACTGCTAAGCTCAAGCTGGGGCTTCCCTCCCGCTCCAGATCGCCACATGTGGACGTCGCCATCATCCGTCGATTCGGCACGAAAGGAAAGACCTGTGCTGCTGGTTGGATGTGCACGCTTGTCCTTTCTGTTGTTGTTTGGCATCTATGGAAGGAGAGGAACGGTCGCATTTTTCTCTCCAAGACCCTCTCCAAGATTCAGCTCGTCGATAGAGTTTCCTGCGATGTGGCTTCCTCCCCCTTGATTGTAATGAGCTCGAGCCGGCTATCTCCACTCTTTTTTATACCTGGGGATCGTCTAGTTTCTTTTTCCCTTTTTGGTCCGGCTTTGTTTTTAGACATCGTGTACTCGGTGATTACTTCCCAGCCTCTCCTGAGTCAGTTTTTGTCTTCACATCGCCAAGAGTGGTTACATACTTATACACTTTTACACATATTATATATACATGCTCATTTACCTTCCTCTATATATATATACTAGTCATAATCCGTGCCCGCGAGCACGGTTCATTTAAGATTTTCTCCCGCGAAATTTTTGTTCCTAAAAAATTATTAAAGTTTAAAAGAATAACAAATTAGCGTAAAAATATTTAGCGGCACGAACGCATTCGACGCGGAACAACAAATTTGACACAGGCGCCTTCGACACGGAACAACAAGTTCGGTGCGGACGCCTTCGGCGCGGAACAACAAATTGGCGTAAAACCCCAGTGCTCGCGGACACATTTCATTTAAGATTTTTTTCCCGCGAAATCTTTGTTCCCTAACAAATTAGCGTAAAAATATTTAGTGTCACGGGCGCCTTCGGCATGGAACAACAAATTCGGCACAGGCGCAGTCGACACGGAATAAAAAATTCGACGCAGAACAACAAATTCGACACCGGCGCCTTCGACACAGAACCACAAATTAGCGTAGAACAACAAATTCGGTGCAGGCGACTTCGGTGCGGAATAACAGATTAGCATAAAAAATCTGTGTCCGCGGGCACGGTTCATTTAAGATTTTCCACCGCGAAATCTTTGTTTCCCAACAAATTATTAAAATTTAAAAGAACAAAACAGCGTAAAAATATTTAGCGGCACAGACACATTCGGTGCGGAACAAATTCGGCACGGACGCCTTCGGCACAGAACAATAAATTAATGTAAAACAACAAATTCGACGCGGGTGCCATCGACGCGGAACAACAAATTAGCGTAAAAAATTGTGCTCGCTGGTATGGTTCATTTAAGATTTCCCCCGCGAAATCTTTGTTTCCCAAAAAATTATTAAAATTTAAAAAAATAACAAATTAGCATAATAATATTTAGCTGCACGAGGGCCTTAGTCGCGGAACAAATTTGCATGAACAATAAATCCGGTGCAAGCGCCTTCGGCGCGAAATAGGAAAAAAATTTAACTGGCGCCTTCGACGGGGAACAACAAATCAGCGTAAAAAAATTTTGCTGGCGCCTTCGACGCGAAACTGGTTTATTTGGCTGCTTTCAAAGTTGGACCAAATTTTAAAGCTCACATTCAGGGTTTCAAAGCTCCCTTCATTTCAAAGTTGAATCAAATTTCAAAGCTGGATCAAATTTCAAAGCTGAACCAAATTTCAAAGCTCGCATTCATGGTTTCAAAGCTTCATCTCAACCTTCCATTTTGCTAGATCAAATCCCTGCCACTATTTATCGTGTCCTAGTCAGCCCTATAATTCAAAAAAGGTTGTCAAATGTATAATAGATGTATATATATCCACACACATATATATGTATATGTGTATGTGCGTGTATACATATACATATATATACATACATATGTATGTATGTATGTATATGTGTGTGTATACATATATACACACACATACTTATGTATACATAGATACACACACATATATATACATAGATACATACATATTATATATGTTTGTGTATCTATGTATCTATGTATATATATGTGTGTGTATCTATGTATACATAAGTATGTGTGTGTATATGTGTGTGTATCTATGTATCTATGTATATATATGTGTGTGTATCTATGTATACATAAGTATGTGTGTGTATATATGTATACACACACACACACACACATATATACATACATACATATATATGTGTCTGTGTATCTATGTATATACACACACACACATATATATGTATGTATGTATATACATAGATACACAGACACATATATATGTATGTATGTATATATGTGTGTGTGTGTGTATACATATATACACACACATACTTATGTATACATAGATACACACACATAGATACATATGTATGTATGTATACATAGATACATATAAATGTATGTATGTATGTATACATAGATACATATAAATGTATGTATGTATGTATACATAGATACATATAAATGTATGTATGTATATATATATATATATATATATATATATATATATATATATATATATATATATATATATATATATATATGTACACACACATATGCTCTGCAGATAGTGTCTTGCATGCTATTCGCCTAAGAATAAGATGCACATCAGTAGAAGTATGTTTTCCATATATTACATTACAAATACTACATTTTGTATGTACACCCAAGTACGAGCACACGATATAACCTAACGATCACTTTTATATAAAACCAAAGATTACAATCTTCATACATATGTAAATGGCACGCAAGTATAAAGCATTCATAGAGTTGAATGTACATTTTGCATACAAGCAGTTTGCACAAATTGCTAAAAGAACTGAAACTTGCATATCTCATTCTATCCTCATAACAATATGCTATCTATGCGACAAGCATTGCTTTTGCAGTACTAAGCTAATAAGAGCAGGTATGTGTACAGAAAGAGTACCTTCTGCCATTCAACAAAGTGACCATTGACACGGAAACTTGGGCCTTCGGGCTGAAGAATAAGGAGAGGCTTCACATCGCTACGATCAACACCCCCTCTTGTTTCTCCTGGAGTATAGTTTCTTAATGGATCTGCAGGAGGCAGTGGGACCATTTTCCTGTCTTTAAACTCAATAATAACTACATTCTGTATGTCGACAAGCACATGGATGCCTTCAACAGGGCGTGCATAACCGTTTTCCATTGGACAATCACTCTCTGTTCTACAGAATATCAGTGGCTTAGCAAGTCGACGCCTGGGAGCATCAGCTTCACTGTGATAGCCAACACACCTGCACAAATTAGACACTGGTCATGTCAACAACGTCTAAGAAATCGGCAAAAATTCTTGGAAACATTATTTGCAACTCAAATAGCTAGAATATAACGACATGGGAAAATTAAAAACAGGCTTACCAGGCATCTACCATCACAAGATCCATATCCTCAATGCCTCGCCTTTTCATTGCTTCTTGGAATGGAGGATAATCTTTTACAACGGCCTCACATTCTGCATATTCCACAGCATCCTGCAGTTTTAGAGAAAAGTGAGCGGAAAGTTTTACACTTCCAATTCACTAAGATCCATATACAATCATTTGTACTCTTTTCAAGAAACAAATCCATGATTTAGATTACTGCAGTAATAATATATCATTTACTTGTGAAAAAACACCTAGCTTAACTAACAATTCAATAAAGGAATACGTGGCTGAGATGATTGAAGTATCAATACCATCAATATACTTGTGCAGAACACTTGTAACATACCATAGGCGGTTGTACATCCGGTACAACCTCTGATGAAATGACCTTCCCCCTATGATGACCACCACGAGTTGCTGCATGCACTTCCGTCAGCTCTACAATCCATATGCTAGTCTCATTTGATCGTTTGTTATATACAACAAGCCTAGCCCTCCTGGGAGGAAGCTTGCTTGGAATGACTGGTCCACCTTTGGTTCTGGGCACCAGTGATGGTTGAAAGGGCGGGAAAAAATATGCATCAGCCAGGGCAACAATGTTTTTTTCAGGTTCCAATAGAACCACTTCAACAAAACGCATGCTATCTCTCACCTGAAAACGGGGGAAAAGGCTCAATAATGGATGCCCAGCCAGATTCAATATCAATTAAAGACATAATATATATGGCCAACTTTAAGAATGCAAATTGAGAATGATACCAACCTCTGGGGTTGCCCCCGCGGCCCTGACTGTTGCCACTGCTACAGAGATTTCGGCAGCAGATAATGGATCCAAAGGGTGCATTGACTGTGCTCTCATCATTACTGGGATACCTGCAGTGTCCCACATAAAAACAAGATTATTAACCAAAAAACAAACATGAAAGTCAACACATAGCCAAGTGTCATCTACCTCTATCAATAAACACATGAATATAAAACAATAGGCAATCCAATATCGACAAAGGAAGAATCATACATGATCTAGATAGTGTGCAACACAAATAACCTAAAACCCAAAACCCATGGTCGAGGTGCTGAACGACAATTAATAATTAAAGCACTAAGCAAAATATAACTAACGCTTGTATAACCAAAGACAAATGTAAGGGAATGAAGTTTTTCGGCAGTTGTTTTTCACATAGCAAGCATTTTCTTTAAAGTTTTAGTCAAAATGATTTGCTTATTGTTGGATTTTCTTCTCAATGCCTCAACTGAGAGATTAAGAGGAGGAGACATATTTTATATGATCACATAGAACTCTTTATATGTTTTCCCCCAAGCGTTTTGACTCATTCTTTAGCTGCTGCCCGCATTAGTCAAAACATTAAATCCCTAAACGTGACCAAGGGTTAGAAAGCATATGAAATTAAAGAATAATTTTATATCAACCAACCGATTTATTACAAGAAATGTATTTAAATTTGCAACAAACCCATTGTGACGGAAGAATAATATTTTATGAGAAAGAATATGCATGTTCGAATCCTATGCATTCCTATATCATTGCCCACCATTTAGTTTCTTGCCATACCAATACAAACTTATAAAATTTCGGTTTTCTTTCCTTGAATCGAAACAAAGATAAACATGGAAAACAACCAAAGAAGGAAAGATTGTAGCTTGAGCAAGTTGACGAGATGATACCCTTGGAGGAAGCCTTTGCGGGAGGATCTTGAAGGTCGTCGACGGGGCTGATGAGGGCGGTCATCGCCGCAGCTGCAGCCGTTCTTTTGCTGTTGCTCGCGGTGCTGACAGTGCTCGAATCTACCGTCCAATCGTGAACCACCTCGGGCGCGAGATCCTTTCCTTTGGCGGCGGCGGCGGCGGCGGCCTTGAGCTTGGCGGTTGCAGAGCCAGAGGAGGAGACGACGAGGGTGGTGCCGTTGTTAGAGGACGAGCAGCAAGGCGTCGCTTTTTCCGGAGTTGTGGCCATTGCAAGGGGTTAGCAAGCTCACCGAATCCGCCGTAGTTTAGTTCCCCCTCACTACGATCTGACATACAGCAGATCTCCGTTGCCTTTTTCTGTCTCTTCCCAACCCTCCGCTCGCCCTTTCCCTCCTGAAATCTAGATCTAAAACTAAACTAATGATGATAACAATCTTGAAGAGGCGACGACGATCGATCGCAAGGCAAAAGGCCAAATGTTTCTGTTTATATAAATAGAAATATAGTGGCGATTGCTGGATTAATTGCAACCTCTAGTGTTGTTTTCTGTGCTTCGATCGTCCGCCGCCAGGGGAAGAGGAGAGAGAAATATTGAAGGGGATAGACTATAGAGGGGGAGAGGGAGGGTGGCAGCACATATATGATATGAGATGTGGGATATGAGATATTGAGTAAAAGACAGGAAGAGGAAGAGGATGCGTAGGTGATGGAGGCCTGGCCCCACACCTCACGAGTGTTTTATAAGCGAAGGACACCCCGCCCCCTGTTTGTGGTACTTTAGTTATTACAAGCATTATCGATTGATCACATGTTACTTATTGAAATCATATTAATCTCGGGAAAAAGAGACGTGTGGACGGACACAGCCGGGCATGCTTTTAAAAGTGACCGGATATAACCCGTGCACGCAATGCACGGTGCCGTTGTGTACTGACGCAATCGAAAAGATGTGAAAATTGTAGGTGTGAGTCAGAATGTCGGTGTTTATTTTTTGATTTTTGTGCGATATGTGTGAATTTGGGTCATTGTTTTTAGGTGGCATTGTGTATTTGTGGGTCAATTTTTGGGTGGACTTGTGGACAAGTGGTGTGAGGTGGAGTCACATGTGGCACCCATATAATATATGACTGATACAAAGGTGCCACATGGAACATCTTAACCATTTGCATAAAGGATGTTTTTCCTTATTTTCTTGTTGAAATTTTTAGTAGGATTATTGTAAACCTCATGGATGATCAATAGTCAAAAAATCAAGTGAATCCAATTCTATTTAGCACTCAATCTACACGTTGCAAATTCAACGGTTTTAGGACACTAAAACTTTTGCAACCAGTGGATAGAGGGTCAAATACCTATAGGGTTCATCCATATTCCTAGTTTTAGGATTTTAAAATGTGTACAATAATCCTACAAAAAGATTTTTAAAAAAATAAGGAAAAGTGGGTTTTTTCACGTGAGTGCACAGCTAACTTAGCTATGCTGTCGACAGGCCCATTTTCCTCATTAATCTATAAGGACATGTTGTATGCCATGGCATATGAGGTCTTCCCTCATGTACGATAACGTTGTGTATTTTTTTACACATATTACAAATGGTCGTATGATGTACATATGGCTCTCATGATCAGGGCGGACCCACGCATGAGTGCCCCCCCCCCCTCCTTTTTTTCAAAATGTCATTGTCTATGTAACAACAGTGGCAGTAATGTTAGGTTAAGTTAATTAATTTAATCCTTATTCACATGGTTGTTTTGTTTGCTTGGTGGTGGTGTGTTTCGTCCCTAAGCCAATGGTTATGAGTTTGATCCTTGGTAGGTGCTAATTTTTTTAGATAAAATTTTTAGATTTTCGACGCTATGCCCTTTTTTCATATTTTAGTAAGTTAGTTAATTTAATCCTCATTCACATAGTTGTTTGGTTTGCTTGGTGGTGGTGTGTTTCCTCCCCAAGCCAATGGACATAAGTTTGATCCTCGGTAGGTGCTAATTTTTTAGATAAAATTTTTAGATTTTCAGTGTTATGCCCTTTTTCCACGTTTTTAGTTATAACATAGCAGAGTCAGCATTTAATTGAGAAAAGAAAAACGGCCAAACAAAAATATATCTTAGTTTAAGCTTAAATTCTCACACAAGTCATTGTAAAACAAAGAATTGTCTGGTCACACGAGTAAATGTTGTGATTTCTAATTAGCGTTTTAAAATTGTCATAGTTAACTTAATAACTAAAATGTTTAGTTACTAAACACGCTTCCCACATTCCCTTAAATTTAAAAGATTAATTAATTCTTGGCTAGTTCCAATGATTATATTTTTTTAATTTTTGTTTTTTTTGCAAATTAACGATGTAATCAGCGTAAGTTTCTCGTTCATATCTTCGTTACTATGTGAACGATTTTTGCGTTTAATAAATGCATGGGAAAATTTGCTACTTGTTTAAAGTAATTCAGTTTGAATCATCGTAACTTATTTTCGTTCACATGAAATTATAACTTGTTTTTGTTTTCGGCTTTCTTACTCGATCCCTAACACATATGTTGCATGGGGCTTGAACAATGAATTTTAAATCTATTTTGTTGTTCACTTCATCGTCTCAAATAGACTTAAACGTAATGGAAAAACACTTTCTTTATCTCTTTGGACTCGTCGACTTGAACACAATCGCATCTATGTACTTTACGAATACAGTTTGTATGCCTTCTTGGAACCCCTCAACCCGTCATCAAATCCTGGTTCCACCCATGTTTGTGATGAAGAATACGGTACGTCACCGCATATAAAAGAGATCTATCATATGTTATATGAGACACATTATTCTCTTAATATACAACATAGTTGCAGCTTAATTGTACGGGTTCCCATTGTGTTTTCAAACTAACAAAAAAAATAGTTCGTAAACTTTGACAATTTTCCTTCATGGGAACCCACTAATTCATAAACCGACATGTCCATCTAAGGTTTCAAAACATAACAATTATCGGTTAGTGCTATAGTGTGCAAGCATAGAGTATCATGTTGTAGTGCAAGCAAAAAAGATACAACTTATAGAACGATAGACCCATGGTATCAAACAATGTTTTTATGCAAACTGTTATTTGTTGGATATTGAAATCCCGCAATATATGTTTTGATGATGATCGAACATAATGTTTGGACCAATGTGTTTGTGCAGTTATTAGGATATTGTTAGCAAAAAACAAAGGAATAAAGACTAAGCGTGGGTGACAAGTATTTGGATGATAACAACATCATCAAGGCTACAAGATTAGGAAAGACATCTATGTCAAGAAGATGGACTAATGACAACATCAATTATGCTTTCAAGTGTTGATCATGCTTTCAAGTGTTACTTATTTTTTAAATGTAATCTTATTTTCTTGTCTTAGATCATTTGTAAAAGCCTTGAATACAAGAAACCTTAAGAAAGACGTTGATTTATCATGGTTTTAATACATAACTGTTTCGGGGTGTTTTCTCACAGCTAAGTGATAGGTTGGAGGTCTGGGGGTCGTTGCGGTCACATGGGACGCGTGCGGCCTCCAGGGTCGATTGTTCGAGCATTCCCTGGGGCGAAAACAAGCGGGTCCGTGCGTCAGATTGACGAAGGGTAGCTTCGACAGAACGACGTCTTCCTGGAGCGATCGGTCGGTCGGGCCTGGGGCTTGGAAGCATCCGGACCCAAGCAATGGAGCACCGAATGGTGGCCTCGGCTAGTTGGCGGCTCCTTGGATCTACATAGACGAGAGAGCTCGTCAGTGGGTCGGACTTTGGTTCCGACCAAGTCCCCTCCGATGCATAAGTCAGCACTTGTCTAAAGGATGCTCGGTGGGATCTAGTATGGTTCACGAAGAGACCAAAAACGAGTCCTCGGGGCCAGCTATGGAGGAGAAATATATGGTGGAAGGAAAAGGTCTTGAGAGGTGGAGTACCTGAGATCTAAGAATTTAGGATTCGATCCATTGGCGTTTTGCCCCTTCCGCCTTTTGTAGGAGTCTGCATGTCAACGCCGTTATGGTGTCCTGCAATCTCGCCCTTCGCGCCCGTCTGCTTTGATGGTCCCTCCAATGGTGATCAAGGCGGGCGTGATCTGGGGAGCGGTTTCCTCGAAGGGCGGGAGGCCAACGGTGTACCAGGTGGCGATGCTGGACCGTGATGCCCCAGGCCCGCTCATGGGGCCTTTAGGGCTTGGGCCCAGTTCAGCTTCTTGGTCGTGGGGCTGGCCCGTCTTTCTTCGGCCCATCCGAGGGGGTCGTATCAATAACAAACACCTAGGGTTCTAGCCAAAAGTGTGTATTTTTATCATATTAGTCGACCAATATAGAACCCCTAATCGACTTATACAAGACTGAGATATAGTATATCTGGTTAGTCGACCAATCCATTCCCATTAGTTGACTAATTACGAAGCACTAGTCGAGTAATGGTTGAGTACTAGTCGACTAATCCACTAGCTGTTGGCTGAGTTTACTTTAGAAAACTATCCATTTTCTAGCTGTTATAGAGGGCTTTTTTTACATTTCATATCAAAGTATTTCTCCTTTATAAATAGGGATTTATTCTTAGTTATTCACACAATAAATAGGTAAAGAAAACCATAGAAAATCTTATAATGCCCTTTGTGCTTTGAGCTTTCATTTTCTATCTCTTTGAGTCATAGTTTCTATCCTTCAAGATCAATTCATATATAGAATTGAAACCCTCTCACATAGAGAGATTGCTATACACACGAGCTTTATCTTCAAGGCTATATGAGTTTGTACTCATTTTCTCTACAGGGTTTTGCATCAATGTTTGAGGTGGTTCTTACTCTCATTAGAGAGTGGTTTTTTTCCCATCGTAGGGTGTTGAGATTGGGTCCTTTCGCAATTGGTAAGGATGTTTGCCAAGTTGTAAGGTTATACTTTCTTAGGGTTTAGGGTTTAGCAAGACATTAGTGGAAATCTCAAGCGGGGTGCTTAGGACCTGGAGTAGGTCAGGGAGACCAAACGAGGATACTTCTTGGTGTTTGCACTTGATTGCTTTTCTGTTTTTAGTTGTGCTTACTTGTTTACTTTATATTATGATAATTCTCTTTGTTTATACCACTACATTATTGAATTGGATTGTTGAAATATTATCACTAACCGTAACTGTTTAGTGTTTAACCATCTGCCAAGCATGGATCCTAACATCTATCACTTTCTTTGTCTTTATGGCATGAAAGTTAATCAAGACAATTTATACAATCGACCATAGTTATGAAAGTTATTCTCGTGCTAGAAGGCAAGTTTCTGGATATTCATCAACTTATGGTAGTGTTGGTATATTGAGACACACCCCAATAGATTTTGATGATGTGCACACGCGATATGTGTACTAATGGTTTCCTTTCAACTGTATATAGAATATTTTATAGATATGAAGAACAAAGCCATCGTGAAGCAAATTGAAAGACTTAGAGCCACGATCAAGAAAGCTACAAACTAAAGTATATGAAGGCCTTGAATCGTGAATCAAGTGAAGATTTGAGAACAAGAGAAGTTAGCCCAAGATAAAGAATGAAGAATGAAAAGCTAAAGTAATGTTTGTGTGAGTAATTACTTTGAAATATAAAGCCATAGTATATTTCACACACACACGCAAAATTCTTTGAAAAATGATTTTAAAATATATTACTTAATATATTTCTCTAATATAATTTTTATAAATTATTTTTGAAGCATTTTTAAGTATAAAAATTGATGTATCCCAAAATAGTCGACTATTATAGTCTAATAGCCGACTATTTCTGTCAGGGATTTTCTCCAAACTCTCTGTCAAAATAATAGCCAACTATGTGAGAAAATAGCAGACTATTTGGGAGAGATAGCCGACTATCTGGAGAGATAGTCGCCTATCTGGGTCAACTAAAGACAGATTTGGAAATCTGCCTTGATTTTTGCTAGCCATTAGCTAGCCATTGCAATTGACTTTTGGAGCTGATTTTAAGCTATTTTGAGCAGATTTTATGATGCTATTTCTCTATAAATAGCAGGGATTTCAGAAGTTTAAACAAAACAATTTCACTATCAAAGAAATCTCTCGTGTGCTAAAAATTTCTCAAAAGCTCTAATTCATGTTCTTCGCTCAAAGGCTACTGATTTTAATTCTGTTGTGTAAAGTTTTTAAGATTATTTTCAGTTTTATTTTAGCCTTTCAATAGTACTTGTTTCATTTGATCTCTAAGCTAATAGCTTTCTTTTTTGAGATTCAAACTGCAAGTCTATTATTTTTAATCTTTGAGAGTTAAATTCATATTCTTTTTCGAAGATTAAAAAATCTTAAATATTTGATCTCTAAAGGCTTAAGTGCTCAGTTTTTGTAGATCAATTTTCAAGACAACTTTTTGATCAAATTGTGATTTACTTATTTCATTCATTTGATCAAAAGTTTCAGATTTTCTCAAGCCATGTTTCACACTCATATACTATTGGCTTATAGGAAATCTTGTACACCTTTTCATTTCTTTTGTAAAAGTATTTGGAGAAGATTTGAGTTATGTAATTCCCGAGTTATAAGGGAAATTGGTGTTGGAAATCTTAGTTGGTTGTAACTAGGTGAGTGCTCAGAAATTCCTGGCGAGGGAAGCTAGGTGCTTGTATTACGTGTTGTAATTGTGGATTAAATCCCGAAGGTGGTCGGGGACGGGACGTACCCACGGTGGGGAACCCGGATAAAATCTCTGTGTTTGCGCTGTGATCATTTCTCTCTGACTCCTTACTTATTGTTGCTTGAACTATTTTATTATCACTGCTGTTTCAGAGTGTTTTCTCACTACTAGGCGTTGACCGTGGAGAACCCGGTCAACGTGGTCAAGGGACCCGCTTTGGGTCCCTCGGGGGCTTCGAATCGGTGCAGAAGGGGCGAGGGGAAGCCTCGGCCCTGGTTGAGACGCTCGGCCTCGGACAGACACGCTTGGCCTCGGCTGGGAGGGGGACGAGGGGTAGCCTCAGTCGCCCGAGTAGATGCACGGCCGTCTGGTGGCGAGGGTGAGTCTCAGACCCGATTAGGACGCTCGGCCTCGGTAGGGCGTGCTCGGCCAAGGAAGGCTGAGGGTGAGGGGAAGCCTCACCGTCCGGTTGATCGAGTGGTCGGAGAGGGGCGAGGGGTAGCCTCGGCCCGTTGGTCTGTTGTTCACCTGCGTAGACGAGAACGCTCGTCAGGGGGCCGGACCTTGGTTCCGGCCAAATCCCCTCCGATGCCTAAGTCAGATAGAGATCTGAGAAAGGAGGCCCGGCGGAGACGGTCCGACTTGTGAGGAGATCGTGACGGCGTCTCTCGGCGCGAGCGGGGGAGGAAGGAGATGAATTGGGGGAACGAGGTCGTTGATGGAGTACCTTCGGTTTTGTTACCTCAGATGCGGTCCCTTTCTTCGTCGTCTTCCTGGCCCTTTTGTAGAGCCCCGGCGTGATCGCCTCTGATCCACGTCACACGTCCGCCATTGATCGTGCTCCATCAGTCCCCCCTTGCCGCCGCTCTCTCCGCACTGCCAGCACCTCCCCATTATCGCTCTTTAGTGGTCGCGCGTCCGGGGGAGTGGTTTTCGCAGGAGTGGGCGAGCGACCAACGGGTTATTGGGGCCGGGTCGGATCGGCGTTCGAGAAGGTCCCTTGGAGGGCCTTTGTCGAATGGGCTTTGAGGACGCAGATGGGCTTTTGACCAGCAGTCGGGCTCCCGGGCTCGTGCTTTACGGGTCTCGGCCAAATAGGCGTAACAATTGCCCCCATCGGTCGGGTTGATCGGCCTTGGCCGGTTCGGCTCGGCCGATGTGACCACTGCCGATTGTGACGAGCTCGCCAGTCGATGCCGACTCATTTATTAGTCGTCATCATGAGTTGGCCCGTTCGATGTTTTTAAGGCGCGGGTTCCGAAGCGCCGTCGGCCTTCAGATGCTGCCACGTGTAGCGGCAAGCTTATCCCCGCCGCTCGCGTAGTCGCCTTAAATTCGAGAAGCCGAAGGGGTTGTGAGCCGTCATTGGTGGGGTCGATCAGCCTCGGCTCGCTCGGATCACCCGTTATGTCTCCTGGGATTCCGAGCGGCGCTTCAATCGAGGCGAGGCCATAAATGCAGGTCATGATGAGGCGGATCGATTGGTCTTCAACTGGCGCCAATTTCGGAACGCCGCCGACTCTTCGAGCCTCGCCACGCATTCTTGTCAGGCGCTTCGAATTCTCCCCTGGCGTATAAGATCCCCAGTTGTGTTGATCTCCACTTCTTCTTCGCTCCTCCCGGTATTCCGAGCCTTCAGCAACCCGGAGTTTCCCGTCGCCTTCGCTTCTTTGTCCTCTCCAAAATAGTTGAGAATAGGTAATTCCTCTCTTGCTTTCATCCTATGGCTGCTCTTAGGATAGGCGGTTCTGGCCGGAGGACGAGGGGTCCTCCGGAGTCCGGACGGGGCGAACCCCGGCTAGGGGAGTCTGGTTCCCCCGCCGGGAGTCGTTCTCTTCAAGATAAGGGGAAGGAGAAACTTTTTCCAGACTACGCCCGCGATGACGTGGCGTTGGCTGCCGTACGGCTTAATGTGCCCCCGGTTGTCCTCCGCACGCCGTCGAGGACCCCTCCTTCGGTGGCCGCGGAGATCCGGGAAAGATATCTCTGCTTCCCATACGAGGTTCGGGTTCCATTCGTCGACGAGCGGATTTGCCTCCCGAGGAGCAATGAGGTCGGCGTCTACGTCGAGATGTTCCGCCTGGGTCTTTGCTTCCCGCTCCATCCCTTCTTCATCCAGGTCATGGAACATTTCACAGTGTCCTTGTATCAGTTCACCCCATGTTCGATCGCGGTATTGACGGGTTTCGTAACGCTCTGTTGTACCCGTGGTCTGGAGCCGACTCTCCCCCTTCTCTTCTACTTTTACCAGGCCCAGACGGTCGGTCCGGGGTCATGGCTGCTACTCCGAGCTCGTTCGAGGAGGGAATGCCTGATCGGGTTACCCCACTGGTCAGGGGATTGGAACTTGGATTATGTCTTCGTGGTCTTCTTGGGCGAGGCCCAGATTCTGACAAGCTGGGGCAGTTCTGTCCATTCTCGCCCGTCGTTAGTTCTCTCAGACGCCGACCGGGCAGCCGCTACGCTTCTGTTGGCTCTTCCTTTGGAAACGAAGTCCATTTGGTCTTTGCTGGATGACCTACTCCTGAAGGCCGTCTTGTGGTCTCCAGGTAGGTCGCTTTTTCATCCCCGGATCGCCCTATGACTCATCCTGATTTCGGTCTCCTTTGCAGGGATGGCTGGCCGCGAATTCGTCCGTGACGTTGACGAGCTAATCCGTCGTGGAGCCGCTCGGAGCCGAGGTAGTACCTCTGGAAGGGTGCCTCGGAGGACCGTTGAGGAGGAGGTGCGCCGAGCCGAGCCTGCCGTGGGTAAGGTGGTGGCCGCGCCTCCCGCCTCTTCTTCTGGCGATCCCCTTCCGGGGGGTGAGGATGGTGCGAGGCGGAAGCGTTCTCCTCCGGCGCCTTCGGAGCTCCACGGTGGAAAGAAGAGGAAGGAGGACGTGGATCCCTCCGGCCCGACAGGTTCCGCGCTTCCCGTGGTGACCGCCGGGGATCCTTCGATAGCTCTGCCAGCCACCCCCCTCGCAGCGTCTTCGCCCGTATCACCAGGGGTCGGGGCCTTGTTGGCGAGCGACTTGGCTTCGATTGTCGTCCCTGGGAGTTCGATGTTTGCTGACCGAGCAGTGGCCCAGCAGGTTGCCGAGGTCTCCGTCCCTCCCCGGGACCGCAGCCTCCTCAAGAAGATCCCGGCCGACAAGATGTCGGATTCCTTGGTCTGGATCCTCCAACAGGTTCGGTTATCTTGCTATCCTCTCTTTCTCTTTATCCTCTTCTTAGCACATGTCTCGTCTTTTCAGGGTTCAGCGCTCGCTGTGGAGTTGCAGTGTCGAGCCGTCCGCTTGAGGGAGATGGAGGAGTCTTCCATGAGGGCTCAGGAGCGGGCCGGGGCGGCCGAGGTGGCCATGATGGAGGCCCAGATGGAGTCTCGGCGCCTCGCCCTCCATGTGGCTGCGTTGGAGGGGCAAGTGGGTGACCTTGAGGGAAAGCTAGGGGATGCTCATCAGTCGGCTGAGGAAGCGGCGGAATCGTTCCGTCTGGAGAGGGAGGAGCTTCAGAGGGAGCTGTCGGACCGGCGTCAGGTAATGCGGCTGGCGGAGGAGGTCGAGAAGGGCGTCGTCGAGACCCTGGGGAAGGAGATCTTCGAGGTTCTCAGGGGGGCCTTCGGTAAGTATATAGACATCATCGCCCCCCGGATCGTCGAAGTCGTCCAGTCTTCCTTCCGGGAATGTGCGGAACGTGTCCGGCAAGCCCCTCCGCCAGTCGAGTCCCCTCGCTCCGAGCAGGGCGAAGTGCCCGAGGATGTGTCCTCCCGAGCTCGGGCTCCTTAAGCAGTCCCTCCCAGCCTTATCCTCAAATTTTTAAGCATCCGCTTCGCTTTGGGCCAGTCTACTTGAAATGGATCCCCGGCCCCCGCCCTCTCCTTCAGCCCCGCGGCCAACAATTGCTGGTTGCATGGCCGCTAGCTTGGGTCACCTACTCTGGGTCTTTTGTCAACCAATTTTGCTTTGTCGGTGTCGATCTGAACTCTGTCATTTGTCGCGAGTAGACTGTTTGTAGGGTGTTCCCTTCGCCTTGATCCCCTGTAAATAAGACGCATTTTTGTACTCGGGTTAACTATTATAAATGAAATCGAATTACTTGGAATTTTTGTGTACTTGGCGTTTTTGCCTTGTTCTTGGCTTGGGAATGGACGAAACTGGCGTTGGCTGGGGGTATTCTCCCCAGACTTAGGGGCGCAGGAGTCGGTCAGCGAGGGCGAAGCTTCTCGACTTAGGACCGGTTGGCGTCCGTGCCTCCTGGGGAAACTGCCCCCAGACTTATGAGCGCTGGAGTCGGTCGGCGAGGGCAAAGCTCCTCGGCTTAGGACCGGTCGGCGTCCGTGCCTGCTGGGGGAATTGCCCCCAGTCTTATGAGCGCTGGAGTCGGTCGGCGAGGGCAAAGCTCCTCGGCTTAGGACCAGTCGGCGTCGTGCCTGCTGGGGGAGTCGCCCGCAGACTTATGAGCTCTGGACTCGGTCGGCGAGGGCCAAGCCCTTCGGCTTAGGACCGGTCGGCGTCCGTGCCTGCCGGGGGAATCGCCCCCAGACTTATGGGCACTGGAGTCGGTCGGCGAGGGCAAAGCTCCTCGGCTTAGGACCGGTCTGCGTCGTGCCTGCTGGGGGAGTCGCCCCCAGACTTATGTGCACTGGGGTCGGTCGGCAAGGGCCAAGCTCCTCGGCTTAGGACCGGTCGGCGTCCGCGTCTGCTGGGGGAATTGCTCCCAGACTAATGAGTGCCGGAGATAGTCGGTGAGAGCAAAGCTCCTCTTCCTCCTCCAGTGAGGCGGCGGTCCCCAGCCTTTTGCGTTACTGGCGACATGTCAACTCCGTCGGAATTTTAAATAAAGACAATAAAAAGAAGGCGTTTGTACTCTCGTGGGTCCAGTTGGACCGGTACATTTGGAGGAAACGAAAAAGGGGAAATGAAGCTAAACAGAGGGATGTATAACTAGATATCTCCCTCATACTTAGGCCGCCCCCCGGGGGGAAGGATGTTGCCTGCTCACTCTATGATGCGGAGGGGGCCTTGGATGGTGTTGATCTTCTTCCCCTTGTCCGGCTGTGTGGAGGTCCCTTCTCCATGGGCCGGCTCGTCGGCCTGATTCCTGGCGTGCCCTCGGCTCATCAGCTTCTCAATGTCCTTCTTCAAATGCCAGCAATCTTCCGTGTCGTGACCATCGTCCTTATGGTACTTACAGTACTTCTCCCTGTTCTTCCCGCCTCTTTTAGCCTTCGGCGGGGGGCGATCAGCTCGCTCTTCCTTCTGTACTTGGGCGAGAATGGCGTCTGGGGTGGTGTCCCTCGCGCTTTCTCCCCGTTGCCTGTTCCTTTGTCTCTTTTCGGTCCGGTATCCTTCGGGGCTTGCTCGTCCGCCGTCGCCACGCTTGGTCCCTCGAGCGGTTTTTCCTGCATCCTCGGCCAAGGCCTCTTCGGTCAGCATAAAGCGCTCGGCCCTTGCCATGATCCCGGGGAGGTCCTTTGGGGGGTCGTTGTGCAGGGACTTCTTGATGCCCCTGTGGCGAAGCCCTTTCTTAAGAGCCGTCTGGACCACCAGGTCGGGTGGGTTGTTCACGTTTAGCCTTTCCGCATTGAAGCGGCGCATGAACTGTCGGAGTGGTTCGGCCGGGCCTTGTACTATGTTGAACAGATGTTCAGCACCAGGTTTGATCAGCCTCCTCGCCATGAACTGTTTGCAGAACAACTGGGCGAGTTGTTCGAAGCTGTCGATGGAGCGGCCGGGCAGGCTGTGGTACCAGATCCTCGCCGCTCCCCTGAGAGTAGAATAGAAGCCCCGACAAAGCAGGTCATCGTCAGCTCCCTGGAAGGCCATGTCCCCCTCGTAGTCCATCACGTGGTGCGCCGGGTCTCCTATTCCATCGTACTTTCCCAGCACCGGGATCCGGAATCGGGAGGGGACCCGTGCGTCGGTTATTCTCCGTGACAAGGGGCATCGATCTCCGTGGATGCCTCCGGGGATGCGGTACTCGCCTGCCTCTGGATCTACCGGGGGTGGGGGTACCACCGGCGCCAGCGGGGCTGGCTCCGCAGCCTTCGCCACACTGGGGGCCGGGCTGTCCCGACGTTCCCGACTCCTCCTGCGGGAGCTCCTGCTCCGCCGCGATCGGTCTCTCGAGTGGTGTCGTTCGCTTCTCCTGCGGCGGGACGACCGCGATCGATGAGACGAGGCCGTCCTTGATTCGCCGTCCGTCCCTTCGGTCTCTCTTCGGCTCCTTTCACGATTGGGTGAGGAGACGCGTGACCTCGCCTGACGAGAGCCGGACAGCGTGAACCGACGCTCCATGTTCGGTTTCCGGGTCCCGTGGTCGTCGACCACGGCGGACCGCAAGTGTGGGGGACCCCCCGCCCATCGATGGCTGTCGTCCAACGTGCCTCCGTTGGGTGGCGCAGGGCCGACGAGCTGCTGCACCGTTGCGACCAACGTCTGGAGGCTCGCGTTGGTCTCCTGAGCTAGGGCGCGGAGCTGTCCCTGCGTGGCCAGTTCTGAGCCGCCGGCTTCTTCGGTGGAGAGGGTGGGGTGGCCGCTGACGGGTGTTTCCTCGGGATTGCCGTTTGTTGTGCCATTCCCCTCCTCTGGGATGGGGGGCATGCGCTTCCTCCCATTGCTGGCTCGTGCCATTGTTGGTGTGGTTTGCTTCTTCATGGGACGGTTTCTCGTTCCCACAGACGGCGCCAGATGTTTCAGAGTGTTTTCTCACTACTAGGCGTTGACCGTGGAGAACCCGGTCAACGTGGTCAAGGGACCCGATTTGGGTCCCTCGGGGGCTTCGAATCGGTGCAGAAGGGGCGAGGGGAAGCCTCGGCCCTGGTTGAGACGCTCGGCCTCGGACAGACGCGCTCGGCCTCGGCTGGGAGGGGGACGAGGGGTAGCCTCAGTCGCCCGAGTAGATGCACGGCCGTCTGGTGGCGAGGGTGAGTCTCAGACCCGATTAGGACGCTCGGCCTCGGTAGGGCGTGCTCGGCCAAGGAAGGCTGAGGGTGAGGGGAAGCCTCACCGTCCGGTTGATCGAGTGGTCGGAGAGGGGCGAGGGGTAGCCTCGGCCCGTTGGTCTGTTGTTCACCTGCGTAGACGAGAACGCTCGTCAGGGGGCCGGACCTTGGTTCCGGCCAAATCCCCTCCGATGCCTAAGTCAGATAGAGATCTGAGAAAGGAGGCCCGGCGGAGACGGTCCGACTCGTGAGGAGATCGTGACGGCGTCTCTCGGCGCGAGCGGGGGAGGAAGGAGATGAATTGGGGGAACGAGGTCGTTGATGGAGTACCTTCGGTTTTGTTACCTCAGATGCGGTCCCTTTCTTCGTCGTCTTCCTGGCCCTTTTGTAGAGCCCCGGCGTGATCGCCTCTGACTCACGTCACACGTCCGCCATTGATCGTGCCCCATCAGTCCCCCCTTGCCGCCGCTCTCTCCGCCCTGCCAGCACCTCCCCATTATCGCTCTTTAGTGGTCGCGCGTCCGGGGGAGTGGTTTTCGCAGGAGTGGGCGAGCGACCAACGGGTTATTGGGGCCGGGTCGGATCGGCGTTCGAGAAGGTCCCTTGGAGGGCCTTTGTCGAATGGGCTTTGAGGACGCAGATGGGCTTTTGACCAGCAGTCGGGCTCCCGGGCTCGTGCTTTACGGGTCTCGGCCAAATAGGCGTAACAACTGCGAACTCATATTCAAGCATATTATAGTGTTGATTAAGTACAAATTTAGGAAACTCGATTTGAGACTTCGGCAACTCGTAGAAGGATTTTTTTTATTACGCTAAAGAGCTTATTATTTGTTGACAACCCTATTCAACTCCCCTAGTGTTGTCTGCCATCCACAAGATCCCACACTTGGTATCAGAGCGAGGTTACAAGATGGCATCGATAAGAAGACAATTTCCACATATCTTCAATGGCTCAAATTATGATGATGGGAAAAGAAGGATGAAAGCCTACATTCAATCCGGAGACATCAACTTGTGAAGATTTGTGGAGAAGACCATCACCCACCTACCGCACCCGAGTCACAATGGACAAAACAGGAAGAAGATATGGAAATAAAAGATGAAGAGGTAATTGGATATATTCAAAGTATTTTTAGTAACACAATTATTAGTCTTATGTCAGGAGCTACTACTGTGCATCAACTATGGCACATGATAGAAGAGCTTAAGGAATCCACTTCTAAAGATTCATCTTCCAAAAAAGAAAGAGAATGTTCTTATGCTTGCTACATGGCACGAACAAACGATGAGATAAACCTACCTATAGTGATGAAGATGAAGATAATGATTTACTTCATGCTTACAAAGATTTAGTTAAAAATTATAAATCATTGAAAAGTAAATTTAGTTCTTTGAAGCATGATCATAGGAGTTTAAAGAAATATCGTAATTCACTTATTGTTGGTCATGATAAGTTGAAGAGTGAGCATACTACATTATTGAATGAATATGAATGTTTAAAGCTTGTGCATGATGCATCTCTTGTTAGATTGGATAATACTAAGTCTATTATTGAACAATTGAGAATTGATAATGATAAACTAATGGTAGAAAATTCTTTGTTTGTGAATGAATGCAAGAGTATTGATGATATAATTAATTTGTTGTTCAATAATTGGTCTTTGAGTAAAAGTATGCATGAAGAGCTTGTTTCTAAATTTGATATTTTCAAGCGCAATGTTACCTTTAGTACTTTTTCTTCATGTAAACATGATTCCATGCCTAAGAATGTTGTTAAAACGAATCATGTTAGAAAGAATATGCATGCTAATGTTGTTAGAAAGAAATATGCTTTCATGTATGGTAAGACTGCATGCAATAAAATGGTAAAATCCAATGTTTCTAATAGTTACATTCATAAGTTGGATTCTACTAATCATGTGACTATGCATCCATATGCCAAGAATAATTCTATGTCCATGTGTAGATTACATGAAAATATTTGTTGGGTTCCCAAGAATTTGAGTTTAATTGATAGAAATGCATATATCCGTAATATTGTGATGAATATGTGTAATTCTATAAATTCTTTGTATGCTAGGAAAACAAATCCTTAATGGGTTTGTATTCCTATTGGATGACCTTGCGTGAACCCAACATGTAATGCCCTGTGAAGCTACTGCACATGTACTAGAGGGGGGGTGAATAGTACTTTAAAATAATCAAGAGAGTTATTCCTAATTATTGTGCAAACATACAAACAATAATGCGGAATAGACTACAAATAACAAGAATAGACAAACGCAAACAAAGCATGTAACGGGTTCGGATCCACCCAAGTCTCCCCGACTTGTTCCCGGTGATCCTACGTCCCAACCACCTGGATCCCCTCCGGATACTTGAGTTAGAAACCTCTAACCCAAGATTTAGCACTATGAAATTCTTGTGAAAAACCTTCACAAGACCAAATCATACACAATGAACATGTGACTCCCACAACCCGGGATCACACACTCTCTCACAACCGAGAGACAATCTTAAATATCAAATGCGATGAAATAAAGAAACACTTACCACAAAATCCTATGCCTTGAGTAATGCTTACCAAATTAGGGCAAGGAGGGATTTTGAGGAAGAAGAAGGCACCAAACCATAGCTCCAAGATGTTGACCAGCAAAGGAAGCCTATGGTGGAGTTGGTGACCTTGGATCAAGCTCCTTGGCTTGGAAGGCTCACAATCAATGAATCTCTCTTTTGAAATAAGAGTGAGAGAGAGATTCTAGTGAGGCAGAGAGAGCTTAGGAATTGAGTTTAATGGCTCCTCTTTGATTCTCAAATATCTCAAATGATCAGCCTTGAATATCCTTGAAGAACCCCTCCAAGTATATATAGGATAGAGGAGAGAGAGAGAAGAATTCGAGTCATTAAAGGCTCCAACGGCTCTATTCTGAAGCAGACTAGTCGGTCTAAGAAGGATCACTGACCGACTAGTTCATGAACTAGTCGGTCGGTGATTCAACATGAACCGACTAACAGCTCGACAGCCAAAAGAGTGATTTCCAGGCAATATGAACTAGTCGGTCTAAGAAGACTTGCCAACCGACTAGTTTCACAACTAGTCGGTCGGTGAATGTTCTTTGACCGACTAAGAGTCAAAACAAATAGTCTGAATGCAAGTTGAACTAGTCGGTCTGAGAACAAATTCCAACCGACTAGTTTCACAACTAGTCGGTCGACAATCGTTCTTAGACCGATTAACTCGAAATAGTAACTCAGGCTGAATTTAGGCAATGATAACTAGTCGGTCTGAGAAGGATTCCTAACCGACTAGATCGTCATCTAGTTTGTCGGTGAACCTTCTTGGATCGACTAATTGATCAACAAGGAATGAGCTGAAATGAGCAAGGACATCTAGTCGGTTCATGAAGAGTTGTCGACCGACTAGATCGTCATCTAGTCGGTTGGTACTTCTACATGAACCAACTAAGATGCACTAGAAGCCGAGGGAATAAGCGATAAGCTTCAGGAAAGATTCTAATGGCTTCTATGATAATCATAGCTCTAAGATATGAGTGAAATGAAGATTATAACTTAAGTCCTACTCAAGGCTTAACATTCTAATCTATGAAGCTAGAAGACAATAAATAATACATGACGAACCGTCTTCAAAGCTTCAATCTTCATTCTTGACTTCAATAATGCTCCTTGAGCTTTAACGAAGCTTTAGGCACACGATCACGCGTATTGAGAAGTCTTTAGACGTCGCTTATAATGTACGTATTCTTTTGGCGACGATCTCCATAACTGCGCTCACATAAAGTTAGTATATGATATTTATGTTTGCTCATCATCCAAAACCAAATCCGGGGAATCTATACTCAACATTCTCCCCCTTTTTGGTGATGACAAACCAACATAAATAATAATTAATAATAATGATTCAAACGAAATTTACTTACTCCCCATGCATTGATGACACGTTAGTTCCGTATTCAATAATATTCATACGCATCAAGCAGACGAGGGAAATATAAAATATGAATCATATTATTGCAATTTAGGATTTCTAAATCCATTTTATATCTTAACTCCCACTGAATCTAACATATCAAATTAGATTCATGGTAAATTGCTTTGAATTATCAATTAACACATTATCATTATTAATTCTCTCCCCCTTTGGCATTAGCAAAAAGAGCGGGAGGAGATCAACGACAAGATTACAATGGCTAAGAAATTAAAGCATGAGAGTATAAGAATACGACCACGGTCCAAATGACACCAAAGTAAAATACCAAATGTAGAAATACCGAAGAAACTCAAAGCGTGCCAACGTGACCATAGTCGAAAATCGAAAAACGAAATCATCAAGCCATAGGCGAAAATTGAAAAATGAAATCATCAAGCCATAGGCGAAAATCGAAAAACGAAATCATCAAGCCATAGGCGAAAATCGAAAAACAAAATCATCAAAACTCAAATCAATTTCACTTATTGAGTTTTGGAACATACTCTCCAATATCAATAATTATAACGAATCGAGAGCATGGAAAACAATTCTATGATTTCATGAAATCAAATCTATTTAATCCAATAAAATCATCGAACGACGAAATCAATATAAGAGACATAAATCCATTTTGAATACCAAATGAAGCAAATGGATACCAAAAGTAACATGCAAAAGTGTTATGCCAAAAATAGATAGAACATCATAAAAACTATGGCATACACAATTCTAGCATACTAATTGAAACAAAATGATACCAAAGTAGATATTCTAACAATACATGCAATCAACACACATGGATACCAAATGTATATCAAATGTAAGAATATACTTACAACATTAAGCTCCCCCTACTTTGGTGCATCACTTAAGCACCATCAACTCCATTTGAATGAAGAACTTTGCAAATCAATGAGTTGGTAGGGTTGGTATCCCATGATGGATTGAACCTAGAGAACATCATTTTGGTATCCAAAAATCCTTTTAGATCCTATGGGTTAGGCAACAAATTTAACATATGAAATACACATAAATGTAACCCATAGCCCAACTAAATTCAAATTCAATATGAATTTTAAGTTTCAAACAAACATGCACATCCAAGATCAATATGCAAATAGAAAGAATAAACCACTTCTTACCACAATTTCTTTGGTACCCATAAAATGAAATTAAGCATATGGTACCAAGCAATGAAGGGTCAAAGGAAACTAACCCTTCAGAAACCAAGTCCACGAGGACCGTGATTTCCCAACATAATCATCATTCAAAATAATATCATTAATATACGATTGCACATACATATTTTTAGCATGCATGCTAGTGTTCTTCGGACCCCAAATAGTGTATGTCTTGGGAGTCCTAATCCTATTGGGAACATGCATACATTGTTGATTTCTATGTGATGCATATTGTAGGTAAGCATATGGCATATGATGCAATGGTGCATGATGATACTTATTCATATGAGAATGTGAATGAACATATGCATGTGGTGGAACACGTGCATGAGTGTGTCTCACATGGTGTGCACGTGCTCGTGGATGCGGAGCATAAAAATCATCATTCGTGCTAACATGTGGAGTAGGATGTGTGTTCCTACGTGGCATGGTATACATGAAAGCATGACACCTCTTTGGAGGTCCACCCAAAGTGGGTTTCTTTCCAAACGGGGGTGTGTACCTAGAGGAAGCACCATTGGTAGAAGAACTACCCATGAAGTGTTTACTCCAACTAGTAGAAGCTTCGGAAGATGGCCTAACAAAGGTGGCAGACGATTTGGACGAGTCTCCCAACTTATACCCCAAGCCAATGTGATGATTGGCCGGAAGTAAGTCATTTAGGATATTTTCCAAATGGCCCTTACCTTTATTGAATTCATTGATTCGGCCTAATGTGCACTCATACTTCTCGGTGAGAGAATGCATAGAAGCATCCAAGGTGGACACTTGCGATGTGAGTGCACAAACACGTGACTTGAGATTCTTATTCTCAATACTCAAAGTTGAGTTTTGAGACGTCGAATCCGCTATCACATGTTCATCCGAATCCTCGATATGAACATGATCAAGTTGAGATTTGAGATTTTCAATCTCATTTCTCAACCCTTTAACAACGGTGTCGTTGTTGACGATGATAGGCTTAGGCGAGGTTTTAAGACTATCTAGCTCATTTTTAGTCTTAATAAATCTAGTAGCCAAATTAGAAAACTTATTCCAAAGTTGTTCATTAGCTATTCTAAGTTCATCAATAGTTACCTCTTCGCCTTCATCCTCGCTTCCATCCTCGCTTTCATCTTCACTTTCATCGGAGGAGGTCTCTTGAACACGTTCCTCTTTTCCCATGAAGCACGTGTGTGCTTTCTCCACTCGTTCATCATCCGACTCTCCACTTGAGGAGTCCTCTTCGGAGTCGGTGAATGTGCCGACAAGTCCTTTCTTGTGCTTTCTCGACTTGTCGTACTTGGATGCCTTCCACTTCTCCTTGTGTTTGTAGAGAGGACAATCCGGCTTGATGTGTCCTGGCTTGTTGCATTTATAACACACAGGAGTAGAAGCATTAGTCGAACTAAATTTAGATATATTTCTAAAGTTACCTTTTCGGAAGAATCGGTTGAATTCCTTTGCCATGCGGGCAATGGTTTCTAAGTCTATCTCGTCTTCCGATTCTTCATCATCGGTAGATGGAGCGGCCTTGTACGCAATCGCCTTTTTCTTTGGCTCGTCTTGCTTCAAGTACGCCTTCATCTTCTCCTTCATCTTTATCTTCTCCTTGTGTACCTCGTAAGACAACAAGGTAC
This sequence comes from Scilla litardierei, assembly GCA_030789695.1. Taxonomy (NCBI): domain Eukaryota; kingdom Viridiplantae; phylum Streptophyta; class Magnoliopsida; order Asparagales; family Asparagaceae; genus Scilla; species Scilla litardierei. The sequence continues at coordinate 67,733 of JAULAV010004760.1, read as the reverse complement.
CCATTAATTGTACGACAGTATACTTATTCATGTCGTTACATTCCTCGATGGCGAAGGTACGCTTTTCCCAACAAGAAGGAAGTCCGTCAATAATCTTCGCGACTTTCTCCTTTTGGGTGTAGATCTTCCCAAGAGCTTCCAATTCGTTGGATATGTCCACAAAGCGAGCATAGTAGTCCTTCATAGTTTCACCCTGTTCCATGTGAAACATCTCGAATTCTTTGTTAGCGACAACGAGTTTAGAATCTTTTACCGTACTCGTTCCTTCGTGCAAGATGAGGAGTTGGTTCCATACTTGATATGCACTCTTACATGTGCATATCTTGTTGAAGTCTTCGGGCTCCAATGCACATTGTAAAGCATTCATGGCCTTGGCATTGCTTACCTCCGCGGCGACCTCTGCGGTAGTCCACTTCACGAAATCTTCTTCGGTGGGCTCTCCATACTCTGTCATCGTGGCTCTCCAAAGTGAAGCGCTCCGGAGGATGCTTTCCATCCGGCATTTCCAGTACCCATAGTTGGTACCGTTGAAGTGAGGAGGCCTGACTGAGGATAGCCCTTCCAAAACTGAAGAAGCTCCTTGACGATCCTTGAAGACATTGTAGTCGTTGTTTGTCATAACTTTGAACTTGTAGCTTTAACCTTGGCTCTGATACCAATTGTAATGCCCTGTGAAGCTACTGCACATGTACTAGAGGGGGGGTGAATAGTACTTTAAAATAATCAAGAGAGTTATTCCGAATTATTGTGCAAACATACAAACAATAATGCGGAATAGACTACAAACAACAAGAATAGACAAACGCAAACAAAGCATGTAACGGGGTCGGATCCACCCAAGTCTCCCCGACTTGTTCCCGGTGATCCTACGTCCCAACCACCCGGATCCCCTCCGGATACTTGAGTTAGAAACCTCTAACCCAAGATTTAGCACTATGAAATTCTTGTGAAAAACCTTCACAAGACCAAATCATACACAATGAACATGTGACTCCCACAACCCGGGATCACACACTCTCTCACAACCGAGAGACAATCTTAAATATCAAATGCGATGAAATAAAGAAACACTTACCACAAAATCCTATGCCTTGAGTAATGCTTACCAAATTAGGGCAAGGAGGGATTTTGAGGAAGAAGAAGGCACCAAACCCTAGCTCCAAGATGTTGACCAGCAAAGGAAGCCTAGGGTGGAGTTGGTGACCTTGGATCAAGCTCCTTGGCTTGGAAGGCTCACAACCAATGAATCTCTCTTTTGAAATAAGAGTGAGAGAGAGATTCTAGTGAGGAAGAGAGAGCTTAGGAACTGAGTTTAATGGCTCCTCTTTGATTCTCAAATATCTCAAATGATCAGCCTTGAATATCCTTGAAGAACCCCTCCAAGTATATATAGGATAGAGGAGAGAGAGAGAGAAGAAATCGAGTCATTAAAGGCTCCAACGGCTCTATTCTGAAGCAGACTAGTCGGTCTAAGAAGGATCACTGACCGACTAGTTCATGAACTAGTCGGTCGGTGATTCAACATGAACCGACTAACAGCTCAACAGCCAAAAGAGTGATTTCCAGGCAATATGAACTAGTCGGTCTAAGAAGACTTGCCAACCGACTAGTTTCACAACTAGTCGGTCGGTGAATGTTCTTTGACCGACTAAGAGTCAAAACAAATAGTCTGAATGCAAGTTGAACTAGTCGGTCTGAGAACAAATTCCAACCGACTAGTTTCACAACTAGTCGGTCGACAATCGTTCTTAGACCGACTAACTCGAAACAGTAACTCAGGCTGAATTTAGGCAATGATAACTAGTCGGTCTGAGAAGGATTCCTAACCGACTAGATCGTCATCTAGTAGGTCGGTGAACCTTCTTAGACCGACTAATTGATCAACAGGGAATGAGCTGAAATGAGCAAGGACATCTAGTCGGTTCATGAAGAGTTGCCGACCGACTAGATCGTCATCTAGTCGGTTGGTACTTCTACATGAACCAACTAAGATGTACTAGAAGCCGAGGGAAGAAGCGATAAGCTTCGGGAAAGATTCTAATGGCTTCTATGATAATCCTAGCTCTAAGATATGAGTGAAATGAAGATTATAACTTAAGTCCTACTCAAGGCTTAACATTCTAATCTATGAAGCTAGAAGACAATAAATAATACATGACGAACCGTCTTCAAAGCTTCAATCTTCATTCTTGACTTCAATAATGCTCCTTGAGCTTCAACGAAGCTTTAGGCACACGATCACGCGTATTGAGAAGTCTTTAGACGTCGCTTATAATGTATGTAATCTTTTGGCGACGATCTCCATAACTGCGCTCACAGAAAGTTAGTATATGATATTTATGTTTGCTCATCATCCAAAACCAAATCCGGGGAATCAATACTCAACACAACAATGTTGAGTATATATGCTTATTGTATATTTTAGGATACTCAAGTTTAAGGCATGTTGAATATCATTTATTTGATTTCATTTGATTAATACAATATTTAACCCCATGGGCTCGAAAGAAAATAGTACTAAATCTTGACTTTTGTAGGTATTCACATACTTGAAAGGATTAAAATTGTTTCCCCAAGATTCCAAAGGACATACACATTTTCAGGGGGAGCCTACATTAATACCCGGAGAGTAACACCTCCATGAGAGTAATGCATTAGTAAAGGAGGAGTGAATATGATTTCTTTTTATGATAATTCATGCTTATTATGATTTGTGAAATTTCTATTTCTAAATTTAATGTTATGCATATTGAAGGACATGTATATGTGTTGTAAAGATATTGAGACAATTTTGGAATTATTTGGCCTGTAATATTTGATACCTATGCTACTTTGTTTTCTCACCAAATTTTGTTTCATTGAGTGAGAATGGAAAACAAATTATTTTGGTTTGTAATATGTTGCTACAATCGGTAATTTCTCACAAATTTTGTACTTTTACGTGAGAAAGTAATGTAACATTTTGGTTTGGAACCTATGTGATGGTTTATTATATTTGCTTATATCTTGATTATGCTAGTTAAAAATCTCTTATGTTCATGTTGCATAACATGCTTGCTAAGTTATATTAGTTTGCATATCTATGGACAAATTGCAAACTCTTCTTATGCAAATATTGAAAAATTATTATTGAAGGGATATTGAGGCATTCAATATTGTGCTATAATCATTTTGATTCCTATGTCACTCTTTATTTCTTACACTTGATATTTCACTTATGTAATTATGTTACATTTGTTATATATATATCACATTTGGTATCATTCCTAAGTCACTCTTTATTAGTACACTTGATATACTATTATTTTTTTGATGTGACAAAGGGGGAGATAGTTCACAATGCCCACATAAAATAATACTTGAAATACTTTAATTGAAAATAATATGAAAGTCATGCATAGGTCAAATATTATTACTAACTAGCTTTGATGCATGGGGAGTAACATCTCCATAGCAATCATGCATCTCTACAGGGGGAGCGTAAGTAATTTTCTTATTTCGTATTATTTTTATATTTTATATCATTTGTTGTCATCGTCAAAGAAGGGGAGAGTGTTGGGATATTGAGACCCCCCAGTGGATTTTGATGATGTGCACAAGGGATACATGTACTAATGGTTTCATTTCAATTGTATATAAATTATTTTATAGATATGAAGAACAAAGCCATAGTGAAGCAAATTGAAAGACTTAGAGCCACGATCAAGAAAGCTACAAAATGACGTATATGAAGGCCTTGAATCGTGAATTAAATGAAAATTTGAGAACAAGAGAAGTTAGCTCAAGATAAAGAATAAAGAATGAAGAGCTAAACTTATGTTTGTGTGAGTAATTACTTAGAAATGTAAAGCCATAGTATATCTCTCACACACATGTAAAATTATTTAAAAAATGATTTTAAAATATATTACTTCATATATTTCTCTAATATAATTTTTATAAATTATTTTTCAAGTATTTTTAAGTATAAAAATTGATGTATCCAAAAATAGCCGACTATTATAGTCTGATAGCCGACTATTTCTGTCAAGGATTTTCTCCAAACTCTTTGTCAAAATAATAGCCGACTGTTAAGGCCAAAATTGACCACGACAGTTGTCAAGCTGGCATAGACTCGAGGTGATGAGTCGGAGCCTCGTCAGCAGTTGGAGTGGGACCCTTGGTTGGAGGAACCAGGGTCGAATGATGGTAGCGGGAGATAATACAACCTTCGACCGACTTTCGGGCGACCGTTGCGTCGATCATTCGAGGTTGGAGAGCTCGACGTCGACGTTCGATGTTGGATAGCGATCGTCGATCTGCACCACAGGGACTCGTTAGGGGGGGGGGGTCGGACCTGGGTTCCGACCCAAATCCCCTCCGATGCTTAAGTTAGTTTGGAACTTAAGGGAGAGAGAGAGCTTGGTGCAGCTGAGATCGACCCACTGAGGTTCGTCTCAAGACTGACAGTGCAAGCTCTAATATAAGAAATGTAAGCTGAGAACGTATAATTCTATGCCTTAGACCTCGTACCTTGGAGATGGAACCCCTTAACCTTCGTCGTTGGTCTATTTATGGGCAATTCCCCCTTGATGATGTGTAACCGTCCCTCATTCATTGGGACACGATCTTCTCCTAGATTCGAGTTAACGGCTGCCCATTTACTTGGTCCCATTAATTTTCTCCTGAATGTCAGCCCCAGCTCAACGGTCGAATGACCCATTCGTCTGACTCAGTTGTACCCCGCTTAGAGCGCGGGGGTATTGGGTCGGATATGCTAAATGGGTCAGGTATGCGGATATCGAAATTGAATTCGTACCCATGCACTAACAATGGCCCCCATCATTTGCGCCTCAGAAATCGCGCCAACTGAGACCAAATGATGAGTAATCTCCTTAAATGTGCACATTTTTCGAAACATCTAATTTGATTTGTGCCGCCAAATCCCCTTTCACCTATGGAGCGATCTCCACCGTTTCTGGTGGCCGGCCTCGGACACGTGTCGCTCATCGGATGCTAGTCGGTTGGGTTTCTTCACATATAAGAGAAAAAGCAAGGAAAATGTTAAGATCTTTTCGCTTCATCCTCTTCCTTTTTTCACAAGCTTGCTTCCCACGTTACCTCTCCGGAGATCGCCTGTTCCTTCTCAAGGTATCTCCCTCCTTCGATTCTGACTCTCATTTAGGTTCCTCATGCATGTTTGCTCCGGTCGTATTCAAGGAGCCAACCTATGAGAAGCTTGTGGCACGCCTCCAGCCCCCTCGATGCGTGGAAGTTTCTGGGAAGGGAAAATGAGTTTGGATCGAGCCAAGACTTTCCATTCGCCAAAGGGATTGAGGGTCGAAAATTCCCGAAGTCATCTTAGAGATGGCCCCTAGGTTTTCCCTCAATCTGACTGCCGAGGTTTGGCGAGGTTGCTTCTGTGATCCCTTTAGGGTTAGAGTGCCCAATTTGGATGAGAGTGTGTGTTTCCCACGAAAAAGGGAGGTTGGGATGTATCTCAAAGCTTTTCACTTAGGACTCTAATTTCGCCTTCACCCCTTCATTATGGAAGTTTTCTGCTCTTCGGAGCTTTCCATCTGTAGACTCGCTCCACAAGCTTTCCCTCCCTTAGTTGGCTTCATCGAGTTGTACGAGCTTTGTGGAGTCCATCCGACCCTTGGGCTATTCGGGTATTTCTTTAGGATAATAGCCGACATTCACCGAGTGTGGTAACATATCGTTGCTCGCCCGGGTATGAGGCTCATATACGACCTTCCAATTTCTAACCCTGGGTGGATGGATGCCTTCGTGTTCGTCGTTCTTCCTGACCTGGGACCGTTGCTCAATGGTTGGAGTTCTCCAAATCCTGAGTTTGCCGTGGAGTCTCGTCCGTCTTTGGAGCAGGTTAGAGCCAGGTTGTCGCCGGATGAGGTCGAGGCAATGAAGTCTCTCTTGAGTCGACCGAGACAAGATAGGTCGATTCAGTATTTGTTGGATGATCATACGCTAAAGATCCTTCTATGGAGCTTGGGTAATGTATTAAGGATCGATATCTTTATCTCCACCACTCACGATAATTATGTTCGTTACCTGCAAATATACCAACGGAAGCCGACACAGTGGCAAGTCCTGTTTGGACCGAGTCTGGAGAGAACAACATAAGGAGAGGACGGTCGAAAGGTCGGGTGACGTGCCGATCGATCAAGCGCACACGTCGAGGGATCCGGCTCTCAGTCGCCTCTCAACGTCCACCAGAGCTCTTCTTCCGGTATATGCATCAAGGCCGTCCAGGGTCGTTCGGGGGGAGGGGCGAGGCCCCTTCGACTTGCGGTCGACGAGGGTCGTTCGGTGGCGAGGGGCGAGGCCCCTTCGACTTGCGACCGATGAGGGCCGTTCGACGGTGAGGGGCGAGGCCCCTTCGACTTGCGGCCAACGAGGGTCGTTCGATGGCGAGGGGCGAGGTCCCTTCGACTTACGGTCGTTTGGTGGTAATAGGCGAGGCCCCTTCGACTTACGGCCGACGAGGGTCATTCGGTGGCGAGGGGTAATGCCCTTTCGACTTACGACCGACGAGAGTATTTCGACTGATGTCAAAGAATGATATACTCTGTATTCATAATGAATATGCATAGGATGAAAAATGAACGATCATTTTATCCCATTAGTACAAACATTGATAATACTTTCGTAGATGCTCAACATTCCAGGGATGAAGAAGTTCTCTATCATCCAAAGTAGCAAGTCGGTAGGTGGCAGGACCGAGTACATTGATCACTTTATAGGGTCCATTCCACTTCGCATCGAGCTTCCCCTGCTTGAGAATCTCGGGAGTGAAAACAACCTTACGCAGCACCAAGTCGCCCATACGGAAGCTACGTTCGTGGACATTCGAGTTGAAATAGCGGGCCATGCATCCTTTTTGTTCGAGAGAGTCGCCAAAGCTCATTTGCGTACCTCGTCCACCAGTTGTAGGTTGAGCTTGAGACCTTCTGAGTTCCTTTCTTCATCATAGTATTAGAGACGAAGTGGTCGCTCATTGACCTCGACTGGGACGACGGCTTCACATTCGTAGGCCAACATGAACGGTGTTTCCCCCATCGAGGTTTTGTGGGTCGTTCTGTATGACCACAGTATGGCGGAGATTTCATTTGGCCAAATCCCTTCGAGCACAGTTATTCTCTTCCATAGGGGCCCGAGGATGCTTTTGTTGGCTGACTTTGCCAAGCCGTTCAACTGAGGATGGACGACGGAGGCGAAGTGCAACTTGATCTTCAGCTCTGAGCAGAAGTCTCTGAAGCCGACGCTGTTGAACTGTGTCCCATTGTCCATCACTATGGATTACAGGATACGAAAACGACAAATGATTGGCTTCCATACGAAGCTTCGAGCTTCCTTCCAGGTGATTCAGGACAGAGGTTCCGCTTCGATCCACTTTGTGAAGTAGTCGATCGCCACTATTAAGTATCTCTGTTGCCCACTCGTTGGCTTGAATGGTCCAAGGAGGTCTAGTCCCCATTTGGCGAAAGGAACTGGACTGACGATGGGGATCAGATTAGTTGGTGGGGCAGAGCTATTCTTTGAGAACTTTTGGCAGGTCGAGCACCGTCGAACGTATTCGACGACATCTTTGAACATCGTTGGCCAAAAATACCATGGTCTCACGGCCTTCAAGGCTATAGATTTCCCTCCGTAGTGGTTTCCGCAGTCGCCCTCGTGGATCTCCTGGATCACGTAGTGCGCTTCCTGCAGAGATAAGCATTTAAGATAGGAGAAGATGTCATACCTATTCCATCGCCTTTTGTACAATGAACCATCTATCAGGACGAATTGGTAAGCCTTCCGTTCTAACTTTCGTACTTCCATTGGGTCGGTTGGCTTCTCTCCTGTGTTTAGGTAACGGATTATCGGGTCCATCCAAGTGATCTCTTGGTCGAGTCTTAGCAGCTCTTGTGCCAGCTCGCTGGGATGGAGTAGACGTTGTACATACACGGTCCGGTCGCGTCCCGAGGGGGAGGAGGATGCAAGCTTCAACAAAGGGTTGGCTCGGTGATTCTTAGACCTTGGCACATGATGGATTTCTATGCATGCAAACTTGGCGAGTTCCACTTTGGCGATTTGCATATAACTTAGCATCGAGTCTTCGAGGGCCTCGAAGGTCCCGTTTAGTTGGTGGATGACGAGGATGGAGTCACTGAGTAGTTGGACCACTCTCGCCCCTAGGGCTCGAGCCAGTCGGAGTCTGTTGATGGCTGCATCATATTCACCCCATTATTAGTGGTTTGGAAATCGAAGAGGATGGCATATTCGAATATATCACCCGCTGATGTTTGGATGATTATTTCGGCCCCGCTTCCAGCTTATGTGGCTGAACCATCGATTTGTATGATCCAGGTTCCCTCGTCTTCAATTGCATCCTTTACTCTGCTTGGTGGGTTGATTCTTGTTGAGGACGAGTGGGTAGCCTTATGTAGTGTGCTAGTTGCACATACCTCTTCTCGGGGGCCATCGTTGTAGGTGAGTTCGACGATAAAGTCGACGAGAGCATGCCCTCTGATGGCAGTCCTTGATTTAAATTGGATGTCGAATTCGCTTAGTTCGACCCCCCATTTTGTCATTCTCCCTGAATGATCGAGCCTCTTTAGGGTCTGCTCTAAGGGAGTGTCGGTGAGGACCAAAATGGTGTACGCTTGGAATACGACCACAGTCTCCTTGCGGATTGGACCAGTGCGGAAGCCATCTTTTCGATACTCGAGTAGTTAACCTCCACACCTCGAAGAACCTGACTGACGTAGCAGGTGGGCTGTTGTACCCATGTGTCTTCTTTGATGAGGACCTGATGCAGGAGCAAACATGACTAATCTGATGATGTTAGCAAGTGACATCAAAGAAATTTCGAGCTCCAACTTTAGCTCTCAATTTCAGGTTGGTCCTCAAGCTGTTTTGGGCCAAGTTTTGCTTAGTTGGCTTCCTTAATGGATCAACTATGTTGGGAAGTGATTATTTTGGCATCTAAACTCAAATGAAGATTCAGATTTCAAATTAAGGGGGAGCTGAAGAGTTTGGACGAATTTTGAAGACTTTGGCCTTGGAAATGCACTCTAGCATTTACTTTTTCAGCATTCAATGTCTAGGAAGTTGTAGCCTAGTAAATTATAGCCTAGTAAAGTGTAGTCTAGTAAGTTGTGTAATCAGCATTGGAAGTTGTTGGCTGTTTACTTTTTCAACATTCAATGTCTTGAAAGTTATAGTCTAGTAAGTTGTAGCCTAGTAAGTTGTGTAATCAGCCTTGGAAGTTGTTGCCTATTAAATGCTGATGTATGTCACTGTCAATGTTGTATGTCTTCTTTAAAAGAGAGTCCTTGTAACTCAATAGATCAGATTTGGTTGAATGAGAATTCTGAAGTTGCAAGTTCTTTCAAAACTTGTTGTTAATCTTGTTTTCTTTATCTAACTGTGGGAAGGTTAGTGGTGAGACAAGTGAGTTCTTTATCAATTGGGAGGGTGGCCTAGACTTTAATCTCAGTTGTGGTGAACTCCATTTCCTGATCTTGAGTAGTGGCATAGCCTTTATCTCAGATCTCTATCCTCTGTTTTAGTCTTCAATTCTGAACTCCAAACATTCTACTACCCGTCATGCATCAACTTGGTATCAGAGCTTAAAATCAGGTGTTCATCTCTTTTGTTGTCATCCTTTCTTCTCCAATCAGCCTATTCTCTCCTCCATTAGTCTAAACACATCCTTTTCAAGCCAAAAGTATGGATGAAATTCCCAGAAATATGACCCTTGAGCAAGCTCAAAATCTGCGGCGCGATAGAGAGCTTACTGAATTAAGAGGCCAGATTGCAGAAATACACCAAGCCATTGCTCAACTAGGCTTAAGAAGGAATCATGGAAGAAGGAGGAACTCAAGGAGCACTCATGGCACCTCTTCCTTATCTAATTCAGACTCTAATGATGCAGGATCTTCATCTGAAGATTCACTTCCTCAAATTCATCATAGAAGGCCCCCCAAAGATGATTTCAATGATGTGAAGATAGATCCACCAGATTTTGATGGAAGCTTGAATCCTGATGTATATTTGGAGTGGGTTCGTTCTATTGAGCGAATTTTTGAAGCCAAAGGTTATAATGATGAGAAATGCTTCAAGGTTGCATGCATCAAGCTCAAAAGGTATGCATCGATCTGGTTTGAGAACTTGAAATTGGAGAGGAGTCGAGAAGGCAAAAGAAAACTTAAGTCTTGGACCAAACTGAAAAGACTTATGGATAAAAGGTTTATTCCAGCAAGTTACAAGCAAGATTTGTATCTCAAAGTTGCGTCTCTTAAGCAAGAAAGTCTAAGTGTTGAAGAGTATATTAGAGAATTTGAGCAGCTCCTTATGAAGAGTGGAATTCAAGAAGAATCTGAACAGAAAATTGTCCGATTCCTTGGTGGGTTGAATCCAAATATTGCTGAGAAAGTTGATCTACAGCTTTTTTGGACCTTTGAGGACGTGTGCAAGTTGGCCATGAAGGTGGAGAAACATGCTAAGTTGAAGAAGACAACAAGCAAGCCTCCAAATTTCTTTAAGAGTGATTTCTCTAAAAATGACTCTTCTTCTTCGAGAGCTGATAAGAATAAGGAGAAAGTCAAGGAAACTCCTAAAGAAGTTCAGAAAAGGTTTGATGGGAAGAAATGCTTTAAGTGTCATGGTTTTGGCCATTTCCAGGCTGATTGTCCAAATAGAAGAATTATGACACTTAAGGAGATTGAAGAGATTGAGGAAGAAGTTGAAAAGGAAGTGATTTGGGATACTGAAGGAAATGCTAATCCTGAAGACGAGATGGTGTTAGAAGCTGATCAAGGTGAACTTCTCATGTTCAGAAGGGTTCTCCATGCAAAGGAAGCACCATAAGAACAAGGCCAAAGGGAGCAAATATTTTACACTAGGTGCACCATCAAGGACAAAGTATGCAGTCTCATTATAAACAGTGGCAGCTGTGCAAATGTTCCTTCTACAACACTCATTGAGAAACTTCAGTTGCCTACGACACCATACCCACATCCATACAAACTTCAATGGCTTAGCAAGAACAGTGATGTCAAGGTAACCAAACAAGCTCTTGTTGCTCTTTCCATTGGCAATGTTTATCATGATCGTATTTTGTGTGATGTGCTTCCTATGGATGCTAGCCATATTCTCTTAGGAAGACCTTGGCAGTTTGATAAACATGTTATTCATGATGGCCACAAAAACACTTATTCTCTTATTATTGATCAAAATAAAATCACACTTGCTCCTTTACCACCTAGTCAGATTTATGTGAATTTACATGGGGTGGGAACCACAAGTGAGAAAGCCTCCTACCTATGCCAGGCACAAGTTGATCATTACTTACTCAATTGCAACACTATTTATGCTTTACTTGTGGTTGAGGCTTCGAAAGAAAGAAATGAAGAACCATTGCATCCTTTGGTGCAATCATTGATTGAGCAATTTCAAGATGTATTCCCGGATGATCTACCACCTGGTTTGCCTCCAATAAGAGGGATTGAGCATCAAATTGATCTCATACCTGGTGCTCCTTTGCTAAACAAAGCTGCCTACCGGTGTAATCCAGAAGAAACAAAAGAGCTACAAAGGCAGGTGGAAGAATTAGTGGCTAGAGGATATGTTCGAGAAAGTATGAGCCCATGTTCTGTTCCAGCTTTGCTTGTTCCAAAGAAGGATGGTACTATGCGCATGTGTGTTGATAGTAGGGCCATAAATAACATCACCATTAAGTATAGATATCCAATTCCTCGCTTGGATGATATGCTTGATGAGTTGCATGGTTGTATTGTCTTCTCAAAGATTGATCTTCGTAGTGGTTATCATCAAATCAGAATGAAGGAAGGAGATGAGTGGAAGACATCATTTAAAACTAAAGGAGGATTATTTGAATGGAGGGTCATGCCATTTGGACTCTCTAATGCTCCAAGTACTTTCATGAGGCTGATGAATGAGGTCCTACGTCCTTTCATCGGTAAGTTTGTCGTCGTATACTTTGATGATATTCTGGTTTATTCTAAGAATCATGAAGATCATTTGAAGCACTTAACAGATGTCTTTTCTGTTTTGAGGCAACAAAAACTTTTTGGAAAGTTGGAAAAATGTGAATTCTTCACTCCTAGTGTTGTTTTCCTTGGATATGTTGTTTCAAAGGATGGTATTTCTATTGATCAATCCAAAGTTGAAGCTGTGAGATGTTGGCCAGTTCCAACCAACATATCTGAAGTAAGAAGTTTCCATGGCCTTGCATCATTTTATAGAAGATTCATTAAAGATTTCAGCACTCTATTGGCTCCTATTACTGAATGCATGAAGAAAGGTTCTTTTGAATGGACTAAGGCTGCTCATAATGCCTTTGAATCCATTAAGAAGAAACTTTGTAAAGCTCCAATTTTGGCTTTGCCCAATTTTGATAATCTCTTTGAAGTGGAGTGTGATGCAAGTGGAGTAGGTATTGGGGCAGTTCTGGTGCAATCTCAACGTCCCATAGCTTATTTCAGTGAGAAGTTGAATGGCTCCAGGAAGAATTACAGCACTTATGATAAGGAGTTCTATGCCATTGTAAGAGCTCTTGATCATTGGAGTCATTATCTTCGCCCCAAGCAATTTGTTCTACATTCTGATCATCAAGCACTCAAGTTTATTAATGGACAACACAAGTTGAATCAAAGGCATGCTAAATGGGTTGAATTTCTTCAATCCTTCTCATTTGTTTCAAAGCATAAATCTGGAAAAACCAATGTTGTAGCTGATGCACTTTCAAGGAGGTATTCTCTTCTATCTATTGTTGAAGCTAAAATTCTTGGTTTTCATTTTATTAAACCTCTTTACAAGGATGATCAAGACTTTTCTCAATTCTTTGAGGAAGAAAGGGATGCTCTTTCAGGCCCTTATGTGATTCAGGAAGGTTTTCTTTTTAAGAACAACAAGTTATGCATTCCCAAAAGCTCAATGCGTGATCTCTTGGTGAAAGAAGCCTATGGTGGAGCTATCGCTGGTCATTTTGGCATCAATAAGACACTTGACATCTTGCAAGAACACTTTTATTGGCCTAAGATGGCTGGTAATGTCCATAATGTTGTGTCAAGATGCTCTATTTGTCATAAAGCTACGAGTCAATTTCATCAAGGAATGTATACTCCTCTGCTTGTACCACATCAGCCTTGGGAAGATGTAAGCATGGATTTTATTGTGGCACTACCAAGAACTCAAAGAGGGAAAGATGCTATCATGGTAGTTGTTGATCGTTTTTCAAAAATGGCTCATTTCATCGCATGCACGAAATCAGATGATGCTTCTCATGTTGCTGATCTCTATTTCAAAGAAATTCTCAAGCTTCATGGAGTTCCAAAGACCATTGTAAGTGATAGAGATTCTAAGTTTTTAAGCCATTTTTGGAGATACTTGTGGAAATTGTTGGGGACAAAGCTCTTGTTTAGTACTGCTTACCATCCTCAAACTGATGGGCAAACAGAAGTGACGAATAGAACACTCTCAACTCTTCTTAGAAGTTTGGTGGGAAAAAATATCAAAGATTGGGATAACAAACTTCCCCATGCAGAGTTTGCATACAATAGAGCTCCATCATATGCAACAGGAAAGTCTCCATTTGAAGTGAATTATGGAGTAAACCCTCTTACTCCCATTGATCTGATCCCACTTCCTATTGAGTCCCAAGTGAGTTTTAAGGCTGAACAGCGTGCCAAAGAAATGAAAAGGCTCCATGAACAAGTGAAGACCAGAATTGAAAGGGTGAATGAATTGTACAAGCAAAAGGCAAACAAGCATTGCAACTCCCTTGAATTTAAGCCTGGTGATCTGGTTTGGCTTCATTTAAGGAAGGAAAGATTTCCCTCTCGAAGGAAGAACAAGCTCATGGCTCTGGTGATGGCCATTTCAAATTGTTGAGAAGGTTGGAAGTAATGCATACAAGCTTGAATTGCCTGGAGAAACCAATATTTCTGCCACTTTCAATATTGGTGACTTAACTCCATTCTTGCCTGAAATGAAGATGATGCAGATTTGAGGGCAAATCCAAATCAAGGAGGGGAGAATGATGCAGGAGCAAACATGACTAATCTGATGATGTTAGCAAGTGACATCAAAGAAATTTCGAGCTCCAACTTTAGCTCTCAATTTCAGGTTGGTCCTCAAGCTGTTTTGGGCCAAGTTTTGCTTAGTTGGCTTCCTTAATGGATCAACTATGTTGGGAAGTGATTATTTTGGCATCTAAACTCAAATGAAGATTCAGATTTCAAATTAAGGGGGAGCTGAAGAGTTTGGACGAATTTTGAAGACTTTGGCCTTGGAAATGCACTCTAGCATTTACTTTTTTAGCATTCAATGTCTAGGAAGTTGTAGCCTAGTAAATTATAGCCTAGTAAAGTGTAGTCTAGTAAGTTGTGTAATCAGCCTTGGAAGTTGTTGGCTGTTTACTTTTTCAACATTCAATGTCTTGAAAGTTGTAGTCTAGTAAGTTGTAGCCTAGTAAGTTGTGTAATCAGCCTTGGAAGTTGTTGCCTATTAAATGCTGATGTATGTCACTGTCAATGTTGTATGTCTTCTTTAAAAGAGAGTCCTTGTAACTCAATAGATCAGATTTGGTTGAATGAGAATTCTGAAGTTGCAAGTTCTTTCAAAACTTGTTGTTAATCTTGTTTTCTTTATCTAACTGTGGGAAGGTTAGTGGTGAGACAAGTGAGTTCTTTATCAATTGGGAGGGTGGCCTAGCCTTTAATCTCAGTTGTGGTGAACTCCATTTCCAGATCTTGAGTAGTGGCATAGCCTTTATCTCAGATCTCTATCCTCTGTTTTAGTCTTCAATTCTGAACTCCAAACATTCTACTACCCGTCACGCATCAGCACCGAACTTACGGCCTCCTTGGTGGCGGCGAGGTAGATGATGAGCTGATCATCTTTATTTGGCTTGGTTAGGAGCGGTGGGGTGCGAAGGTACTCCTTCAACTCAGAGAAAGATTTTTTGCAGTCTGCATCCCATTCGATGACTATCTTACCGCTTGATGCTGAGGCTATTGCCTTTCTCAACATCTTGAAGAAAGTTAATGATCTCTCGACTGACTTAGACAAGAATCGTCCCAAGGCTGCTATCTTTTCGTTCAGCCTCTGAAGTTCTCTGAGAGTCGAGTGCTCCTTCATCGTGATGATGGCAGCGATCTTGTTGGGGTTGGCCTCGATACCTCGATTCCTCAGCATGAAACCGAGGAACTTCCCCGCCCGAACACCGAATGTGCATTTGGCAGGGTTTAGCCGAAGGTTGTATCGCTGGATTTGTGCAAATATCTCTCGGAGGTCTGCAACATGATTCGTTGGATTCTTCGACTTGACCAATATGTCGTCGACGTAGACTTCTAGGTTTTGTCCTATTTGAGCCTCGAAGACGTCGTTCATCATGCGTTGGTATGTGGCCCTTGCATTTTTCAAACCGAATGGCATTTTGGTGTAACAGAAAATACCTCGATCAGTGATGAAAGAAGTTTTCTCCTCATCCTCTGGTGCCATCTGAATGTGGTTATATCCTGAGAAGGCGTCCATGACGCTGAGAAGCTCGTAACCCAAAGCACTGTCGACCAGATGGTCGATTAGTGGCAGGGGTAGCTATCCTTCGGGCACACTTTTGTGGTCAGTGAAGTCGATGTACCTTTGCCATTTGCAGTTCGCCTTCTTAACATCACGACATTTGAGAGCCATTCAGGGTGCTTGACTCTCCGAATGAAGACAGCTTCTAGAAGTCGATCCACTTCTTCGATCACAGCTTTCATTTTTCGCCTCCCATGTTCCTCTTCTTTTGCTTCATGTGTTTAGAGGTCGGATAGACCTCCAGCTTGTGGGATGCTACCTCAGGGTCGATGCCGGGCATATCCTTCGGGGTCCAGGTAAAGATGTCAGCATGCTCTCTTAGGAGGGCGATTACCTGTTCTTTTAGGTTGTGAGGGAGTAGTGACCCAATAGAGACGGTTTTTCCTTCCTCTTCGGAGACTCGGATGTTCTCCATTTCTTCGACTGCGACAGGCCATCGATCTTCAATTTGTGGGTTGACTAGATCCGCATGCTCGATCCTCCTCAAGGCGGTGGACATCGTGTAATACGACCGCGCCTGTTTCTGATTCCCTTTTTCTTTTTCGACTCCCTCGGGGGTCTGGAACTTGATCATCTGATGGAAGGTTGAGACCACCACTTCTATGACATTCAGTAGTGGTCTTCCGATGATCTCGTTACATGCCGAGTTGATCTTCACCACATGAAACTGGTTAGGCGAGTGATTTCTCGAGGATACGTACAGATGGTCACCGGTAAGGTGATGATGCCTGATATCGGGACGGAATGTACAGTGAACCCCACCAGGGGTCCCGTGCAAGGCATCAACTCCACAGATGACATTTTCATCCTCTCCAACGTAGTGAAGAAGAGTATGTCGCATGAGCTTCCGGTGTCGACAAGCAACTTTTTCACGACAGTCTCTTTGATGGTGGCTGTGACGACAACGACATCATCACACAGTAATTCTACACCTTCCAGATCTTCATCCGAGAAGGAGATTGGTGGTGTAGAATTTCTAGGGTGCTTTTGCCCCCACAGATACTGTCATCAACATCCCAGCGTAGGAGCATTAAAGAGAGGTTAATAACTCCGGGTGCATGGACCTCCCGTAATCATGCTGATGAGTCCGACGCCGGGGGGTCTCGAGGCAACCTCAGAGGATGTGGTTGGTCAGGTCGACATGGTCGACTAGTTCGTCGATCGGGATGTCGATTCGTGGCTTCCCATAGATGGTGCCAAACTGTTGAGGCCAAAATTGACTACGACAGTTGTCAAGCTGTCGTAGACTCGAGGTGATGAGTTGGAGCCTCATCAGCAGTTAGAGTGGGACACTTGGTTGGAGGAACCATGGTCGAATGATGGTAGTTGGAGATGATACGACCTTTGACCGACCTTCAGGCGGCCGTTGCGTCGATCGTTTGAGGTTGGAGAGCTCGACGTTGACCTTTGATGTTGGATAGAGATCGTCGATCTGCACCACAGGGACTCAATAGGGGGGTTGGATCTGGGTTCCGACCCAATCCCCTCTGATGCTTAAGTTAGTATGGAACTTAAGGGAGAGAGTGGGAGCTTGGTGCAGCTGAGAGTGACCCACTGAGGTTCGTCTCAAGACTGGCGGCGCAAGCTCTAATATAAGAAATGTAAGCTGAGAAAGTAGAGTTCTATGTCTTAGACCTCGTGCCTTAGAGATGGAACCCCTTAACCTTCGTTCGTCGGTCTATTATAGGCAATTCCCCATGATGATGTGTAACCGTCCCTCATTGATTGGGGCACAATCTTCTCCGGGATTCAAGTTAACGGCTTCCCATTTACTCGGTCCAATTAACTTTTCCCTGAATGTCGGCGCCAGCCCAACGGTCGAATGATCCATTCGTCTGACTCAGCTGGACCCCGCTTAGAGCACGAGGGGTATTGGGTTGCGGATGCTAAACGGGTCGGGTATGCGGATATCCAAATTGGATTCGTACCCATGCACTAGCCCTGACTATATGAGAAAATAGCCGACTATCTGGGAGAGATAGTGCCTATCTGGAGAGATATCCGACTGTCTGGGTCAACTAAAGACAGATTTGAAATCTGCCTTGATTTTTGCTAGTTGTTAGCTAGCCGTTGTAGTTGACTTTTGGAGCTGATTTTAATTTATTTTTGAGCAGATTTTATGATACTATTTCTCTATAAATAGCTGGGATTTCAGAAGTTTAAACACAACAATTTCAATATCAAAGAAATCTCTCTTGTGCTATAAATTTCTCAAAAGCTATAATTCATGTTCTTCGCTCAAAGGCTACTGATTTTAATTCTGTTGTGCAAAGTTTTTAAAATTATTTTCAGTTTCATTTTAGTCTTTCAATAGTACTTGTTTTATTTAATCTCTAAGCTAATAACTTTCTTCTTTGAGATTCAAACTGCAAGTCTATTATTTTTAATCATTGAGTTTTAAATTCATATTCTTTTTCAAAGATTAAAATCTTGAATATTTGATCTCTAAAGGTCCAAGTGCTCAGTTTTTGTAGATCAATTTTCAAGACAACTTTTTGATCAAATTGTGCTTTACTTATATCATTCATTTGATCAAAAGTTTTTGATTTTCTTAAGCCACGTTTCACACTTATATACTATCGGCTTATAGGAAATCTTGTACTCATTTTCTTATCTTTTATGAAAGTCTTTGGAGAAGACATGAGTTTTGTAATTCTCAAGGTATAAGGAAAATTGGTGTTGGAAATCCTAGTTGGTTGTAACTGGGAAATTTGTAGCGAGGGAAGCGAGGTGATTATATTGCGTGTTGCAATAGTGGATTAACTCCCGAAGGTGGTCAGGGACTGGATGTACACAGAGTGGGGAACCAGGATAAAATCTATGTGTCTGCACTGTGATCATTTCTCTTTAACTCCATACTTATTGTTGCCTAAACTATTTTATTACCGCTGCAAACTTATATTCAAACATATTATATCGTTGATTAAGTACAAATTGAGGCAGCTCGATTTGAGACTTACGCAACTCGTAGAAGGATTTTTTTATTACGCTAAAGATCTTATTATTTGTTGACAACCCAATTCAACCCCCCTTTAGTGTTGTCTGCCATCCACAGGATCCCACATGTAGAACCGGTATAAACATGTTATGATCAAGTTTGACGCATACATACTAGCATTCGATGAGAAAGGAATGGGTATGTTATTAGATTGGTTTCAAGTATAGTCAGTAGGCTTTAATGAGACATGATATACTCGCCAATGCATAATAACGCACAATTGATAACTTTAGTATATGACAAAACATAATGACAAGGCAAAATTAAATAGACATTAGTATGAGTCAGAACACAAAACCGTGATTGTTGGTCTTCATAAGTTCCCGCTCTTTGGTCTAATTATGTTTCAGATGTGACCCAAGGTAAAGAATGTTAATATTATGTTCTCAATATAAACACCTATGTTAAGAAGGGTAACTAGACAAGAAAGCAAAATTGTGGAGTTTTGTCTTACTACAAGAAGGAAAGAAAATGAATATATTTGTTAACTATAATTGAATGCAAAACCCAAAGGGAGAAGCCCTTTTAAGTCAAGCTATATGCAATCAAACCTTACCTCAAAGCTTGCATAAACCCTCTTATGCTACTTTCCACTCAACCAAAGAGGATGTGGCCCCAATAAGAAGAACGCTCCATCTAATCATTTCTTGGCCCAAGAAATCCTGAATTAAAAGTCAAACTCAATAGCAACCACCTCATTCCATCAACAAACCATCAAAATACACTTTCAACCACTCATGATGCAGGAATATACCAATAAGTATGACACCACTCAAGAATATACCACATCATTGAGGGGTGATTCACATTTTTTCCCATGGTCCTCAACATGACAGGTGACCATAATTGACTGTATTATGACTTTGAGCCAATTCCTAAAAGATAATTGTGTTCATATTCATTCAAATATCCCAGAAGTCAGAATACATATACACATATAAATTGTTGAAATATAACTCAAGCCTTTCTTAAGAGCATATAGATGCATCTAAAAACTGCTGGGATATTGAGACACACACTAGTGGAATTTTGATGATGTCCACAAATGACATGTGTATTAACAATTTACTTCAAGAGTGTATAGGAAAAAATGATCTATTTTATAGCCTTGAAGAATAGCTCAAAAAGAAGAACTTGGAAGCCATGATCGTGAAGTCAACTTTAGAGTCAATGCATGGAACAAGTGAAGACTTAATCAAAGACTTAAGATCAAGACTCGATGGCCCAAGTCAACAATCCAAGATTAAAGAGCTCAAGGAGAATATATGGTGTAAGTTAAATAACTTTGTATGTTAAAGTCAATATCATGAAGCTACACACTCACAAAAATATTTGAAAAATACTTTTAAATGTATTAAAATGTAGTATATTAGTATATAATTTTTATTAAAATTTCACAATATTTTATGAAGATATACTCAAGTATCTGAAAGTAGTTGACTATATGCCATTAGATTTTGCCTAGAACTCTCGGGACTGTGCTAAAATTCTCAAAAGCTCTCATTTTTTAAAGCTATACTTGGACATTGTTTTTAAATTTCTTTGTGCAATTTTTTCAGATATCTTTCAATCATTTCTAGCCTTACTTAAGCTTGAATTTGGTCTTTAAATCTGAAGTCTTTTATTCTTGGAGATTCAATTTTCATGTTTTTTTCTTTTGATCTACCTGTGCTTACTCTCATTATTTTTCTTGATCAAAAGATTTGATTTTTATATAGCCACACTATACACAAGCTTCATATTTATTGGCTATAGGAATCAAGGGTGTTATATTCAATCTACAAAAGGTTTGTAAATACTTTGAAGAAGGCTTAAGGGAAGTGTTTTATTTTGTTTTGGAAATTCCTAGTTAAGTTGTAACTAGGTGCTTGGAAATTCCTAGCAAGTGGAGCTAGGTACTTGTATAGGTCTTCTTCATTTAGTTGAGGCAAGGCTGCTCTCGGGTTTGAGATCTAGTGGATCGGTTGCTGGTCATAGGCCAATGTTGGGCCAAACCAGGGTAAAATCTTGGTATTTGAGTTGTGACTTCGTTTGTCTCTCATCTTTTATTCACTACTTGTAATCTTCATTTCATTGTGCCCATCTCATTTATTTTATTACAAGCTTATAAAATTGTGTTGATTAAGTAGCAAGCGAGGCGACTCTCCTCGGAAAAGAGAGAGTGTGTGTTGCCTTCTCGCTAGCAACTCTCTCTCTCTCTCTCATGTGTAATGTGTCATGAATGCATAGTTTGTGTCATGTGATTATGCATTAAACTATGCATTCATGACACATTACACATTACATAATCAACACACACACACACACACACACACACACACACACACACACTCTCTCTCTCTCTCTCTCTCTCTCTCTCTCTCTCTCTCTGCCTGTTGCATCACCCACACTTCCCCAGCATATTTTAGTTTAATTTTGATATTTAAACCCTCCAACAATCATTTCGCCTTCGAAAGGTGGTTTGGTTTTCATTGAACTATTTTCTAGCCTAATTTTGAAATTGTGATTTTGCATACGAGAGTTGTCTGTGTGGATACAATACCTGACTCACCAGGTTTATTACTTCTTGACCTCATATGCTGGGAAGTTGCAATATTTTGAAAAGAGCACATCAATAACATTAAGTGGTCAAGAAGTAATGTTGGGAAGTTGCAATTTTTGTGGTCAGGTATCAGTAGGATATCCAACTCCACCTCGAACTCCACTTCTAACTATGCATTCATGACACATTGTAACCTCTTCCATCGTACCCATTTACAGCTTTACGTACTTTTGTTATTGTTATCTTGCCATGTCATGTCATTGCATTATTATGCACGTAGTTGCATAGTTAGAAGTGGAGTTCGAGGTGGAGTTGGATATCCTACTGGGTCACACATTGATGTGCCCCACCATCGACTTAACAGGTATTCAGGTGTTAGAGTAGGTAGCATATGGAGTTGGTGAAGAGCTGGGCTTGTGGAGTTGTAGGATTGGGTGGAGAGATGAGAGGAGAGGGAGAACATTGTACGTTTAGTGTTTCTTTTAGTCATGGGGGCTGATGTATATATGATGTTGTATATGGATGTTGATGCTATATATTAAAGGCAGTGTTTCTTCTCTTTGTCTCAGTGTTGTTTTTGTGTTCTTTGGTTCCTCTGTGTTGGATGTTGGTTGGTTGTTTGGGAACACTACAGGTACTATCACAGCAGTATACAGTTGACCTGCTGATTCAATTGTATTTCTTTTTGTTTCTTCCTGCATAACACTCGCTACTCTGGAAGAACCTGGGACGGATTCATACTTTCCAGTTATCCTGTGGAGCGGGGCATTACACCCTCCTCCCTCGCCGTGTGCCAACGACGCCACCCCTACGGCCGTCACCGGAGCTCCCTCTCCACGCTACCAAGCCCCCTCATCCATCGCACCAAACCCCCATCTCATGATGCACCCTCAGCCTCCCCCTCGTGCACCCCCTCACCCACGCTCACGTCGTCTCCCTTTGGCCTCGGGCATCGCCATAAGCCCCTGAGCCCCGCCGGCGTCTGCCTCCCCTACCACTCACCGCTACCGCCGTTTGTCGACAATAGAGCCATCGATGAACTCTGCTTCACCCACATCACCCAACACGTCCACCACCTCAGAAGCCACCTCCGCTCGCCGCCTCAGCCCTCCGTCGTCCTTCGCTTGTCACCACCGACCTCGTCGCCGTCCATCCACCGCCTACAGCCACTGTCAGAGCTGCAGACCGTCGACGAGGGCAACAACCGCAACGAAACCCATAAGCCAACAACTTCAGCCACGTTTTTACCGTCGCCCGACAACCGCTACCGCCACCGTGCTGTTCGCCGTCGACCCCCGCACCGCCACGTCGCCGCTCCGACCGCCCATAGCCCCACCACCGTCGTGCTTCGTCAAACGAGAGGAAGCCACAGCCCCGCGGTTGTGTTTCGAATGGAGAAGGAAGAGATATGTATATACGTACATATTATACGTATAAACGTGTATATATATAAAATACTATATAAGCAGAAATGATATAAAATTTATATTATATTGTACAAGCCTCAGAAAAATACAAGACAAGAGCCATGAAACTCCAGTTCGACGAAACAGACGCATTGGCGCTGGGTTCATCGCCAAAAGGTAAGTATATTTCTTGTAGTGAATTTTTAAAGATAAAACATAATAAGGTTAGTTTGGCTTACAAATTTGTAACTTGAGATTTTCAGGTACACTAATGTACGAGAAAAATATATGTCATAATACTAGATAATGCGATCATTTGGACCCCTTGTTGGAAGAATTCTGATGTATGGTTTGTCCTAGAGAAATTTTTGAAATGTATTGAAAAATCGTTTTCTCGTTTCTAAATTTGTTTTTAGGTCGTATAAATTAAGAAAAATCCCCGTTATTTATTTTAAAAACCTCAAAAAATATCTACTAGCCTTAGAAAAATATTTTAAACATATTTATACTCATTTACTTAGTTAAAACCGTTTCTATGCTCGTTTCTTTAAATGATTGCACGTTTCAACGCTTTATATAATTATTTAACTGAATCACCAAAACTGTGAAATTAGTTGAGATTATTGAATGGACTGATGAGACATCATATGCATCTAATACGATGCAAATTGAATAGAACATACTGAACAACTGATGGAATTCATATAATTGAAGTTTAAACTAGATAGTATTTGTACTTTGACCCGACACTTGACTTGACCCGTGGGATTGGGGTAGTCTATGGTCACAAGCGTTACAGAGTGACTAGATTCACCCGACAAATACCTTCAACACTTATGGAGGTTAGTTCTTGACCGTCGTCCTATAGGATCGGTGAGTAGCGTCACGGATTAGCTCCCGTCACGGGATGCATGTTAGTCATATCTCGTACTCTTGGACCTGGACTTAGCACTAGAATAAATTGGTCAGTAAATATTGCTTCAACCTCTTCTTCTACAGGTTGCTAATAACATTACAGATTTATTGTAAATGTTAAATTATTACAGGTTTCTAATAGCATTGCAAATTGCTATCAAATGATTAAATTGCTGCAGGTTGCAAATTGCTGCGAATCTTTAACTGCTATAGCTCATTTAAATTAAACTTGTTGCTTGTCTTTAAATACTTACCCCACGCTTGACTATAAAGTTATGATTATGGTTATATCTTGAGTTCAGCTTGGATTAATTAAAATACTTAATATTTCTTTTTGTAGAAATTACTTGCCGAGTAAACCTCGCTGACGGACATTTCAATTGATGTTTTATGAAATGTCTGTCAGGTATTGAGACTGACTTTGTGGAGGACATTCCAGTATAGGTCGAGCCAGCACTTGACGAGTACGTGGAGTACCTGCCCTCAGAGGATTAGAGCATTTGTACCTTCGCATCATCATTTCCTATTTTAATAACATAATTAGTGTATTTGTTTGTATTGGCCATGCCACGCCCAAAAATATATCTTAAACTCTGTACGCTGGATATGTATTAATGTCATTTAAGCTGTTTCTTAAATTTGCATGCCAGGACCTAAAATTTCCACACAGACGCTTAGTGTGTTTAAATCAAGGGGGAGAAGAAATGAAAAAGAAAAGAAATGAAAAAGAAGTACTCCTCCTTGTTTTAAGCACACTGCGGACCCGCTAGCGTCCTCGCTCCCGGTAGAATGGGAATCAGGGCGTGACAGGTTTTAGTGGTGGACCATGCTGGTCTTGCTCTTGCGAATACTTTAAGAACGGTTTAGACGACATTAATATCTAAGTGTACAATTAGAATAAACTTTTTACATAACTTACCTGGTGGTTTGTTTCACAGCATGGCAGGTCGACCCAACACCCGAAACGCTAGCGACATCACTAAGAATGACATTATAGGAATCATTAGAGACATGTTGGAAATCCAACATCACATACTCGAACGTGAACCTCAACTTACTCCTCGAGGTGATGCTAGAGTTAAACAATTCCGTTAAAAGCGTCCTAGGATGTTTTCTGGGAAAGAGGGCCCA
The DNA here is from genome assembly GCA_030789695.1 of Scilla litardierei. Lineage (NCBI taxonomy): Eukaryota > Viridiplantae > Streptophyta > Magnoliopsida > Asparagales > Asparagaceae > Scilla > Scilla litardierei. The sequence goes on along the minus strand of JAULAV010004760.1, from coordinate 43,150 downwards.
CTTGAAGCTGAAGAATGGGCATGAAGCACTGAAGACAACTTGAGCGCTGCCCGCATCCCCCAGGCAAGATGGGTAGAGGTAGCCAGGCTCCAACTAACTGACAATGCCCGAAACTGGTGGAATATTGAAGAGAAGCGTATAATGCGGACTATTGCATGGCCACATTTGGCGAAGTATTTTCCTAAGACAGCTAAAAGGGAACTTCAGCAACGTTTCGTCAACTTGAAGCAAGAATCACTGACTGTTGACGAATACGATGCTGAGTTCTCTATGCTCAGTCGATTCGCCCCTCACATGGTCGAGAATCCTAAGATCATGCCCTCCAGATCCGCCAAGGTCTGAAATTCAATATCCAAGCTTCAATGACCTCTGCCGAATTGACCAGCTATGAGAAGATACTGGAAGCTGCCCGTAACCTTGAGGCTGTTGACAAGCAACGTAAAGCACCCCAAGGAAAGCGTCCGATGGAACCACCAAGAAACAACCTTCAACCGATGCAGACTACCAATTTCAAAAGGTCTGCCAATCCGAACAACAACCGTCCTGCTGCTCCAGCCAAAAACCGACCAACTGCTCCTCTGAACAATAATCGAACCACAATGATGTGCTTCCATTGCAATCGACCAGTGCATGTTAAGAAGGATTGTCGCCTGCTACTGAACCAGTGCTTGGCATGTGGATCATCGGAACACTCTATCAAAGATTGCCTACATCGCATCAACAAACTAGTGACTCTGACTGCGGGAGCTTCAACATTGCGTGGACCGCCCTTACCTCCACAGCAGAGGGCATTCCAACAGGCCCAGCCAAAGCGCCAAGCATTCACCATGACAGCTGAGAAAGCTGAGGCTACTGAGCTAGTTTTCACAGGTAACATCTAAGATCGTTCTCCTTTACTTTAATTATATACTCATCTCTTTACTATAGACTGCCAAGTATACCTTAAAATAACTCTAGGTATCTTCTTAGTAGCATCTACACCAACCATATCCCTCTTTGATTCTGGAGCATCCCATTGTTTCTTATCATAAAAATTTGCAACAACACATTTCATTCATATCGACCCCCTTTCTAATCGATGGAACATCAACACCGGGAATGTCGTAGTGTGGACTTCTGGTATATGTCGATCATGTCCTCTGGTGATATGTGGTCACGAGCTCTTCACAGACTTCATGATAATCGACATGCCAAACTTTGATGCAGTATTTGGAATGGATTAGTTACGAACTTTTTACGCTACATCGATTGTCGCAAAAAGAAGGCACTGTTCGAAATTCCTGATCATCCAGCGTTTGAATTTGCGAGTGGAAGCCGTTCGCTTGGACCTATTCAATATCAGGCCAAGCCTATGAAGATGATGATGGCATCTATGCTAGCTGAACCTGAGAAGCCTAGAGTAGTTCGAGAATTCGACGACGTATTCCCAGAAGAAATTTCGGGATTACCGCCTGATCGAGCTCTCGAATTCACCATTGATCTTATGCCTAGCACTCAACCTATCTCCAAGGCTCCATATCGTATGGCACCAGCGGAATTGGAGGAACTTCATATTCAATTGGATGACCTGTTACAGTAGGGATGTATACATCCCAGCGTATCTCCCTGGGGTGCACTAGTCCTATTGGTCAAGAAGAAGGATGGATCGAGAAGAATGTGCGTGGATTATTGAGAACTGAACAAGGTTACCGTGAAGAACAAGTATCCATTACCACGCATCGACGACATCTTCGACCAGCTTGGTGGATCTCGAGTCTTCTCCAAGCTAGATCTTCAAAGTGGATAACATCAAGTGAAGATTAAGAAGGACGACATAGCTAAGACAGCTTTTCGAACCAAGTATGAACACTACGAATTCGCAGTTATGCCCTTTGGCGTGACCAGTGCTTCGACAGTATTCATGAACCTCATGAACCTTATCTTTTATGAGTTATTGGATAAATTCATAGTAATATTTATTGATGACATTCTGGTTTATTCGAAAAGTAAGGAGGATCATGCTGAACACCTGCGGATCGTATTGAAGACTATGCGCCGTCATCGACTATATGCAAAGTTCAGCAAATGTGAATTTTGGCTCGGCCGTGTTGCCGTTCTTGGGCACGTGGTATCTGGAGATGGTATTTCCGTCGATCCTAAAAAGGTTGCATCTGTTAGAAATTGGCCAACCCTTCGGTCAGTTTTAGACATCCGAAGTTTTCTTAGATTGGCTGGCTACTACCGCCGATTCATCCAGGACTTCTCTAAGATTGCTGAACCCATGACTTGCCTGACGAGGAAGGACGTCAAGTTTATTTGGTCTGAAGCTTGTGAGCAAGCTTTCGGAGGATTGAATTCGAAGCTGATGACTGCACCAGTTCTGACCATACCAGACAAAACTGGAGGATTTTAAGTATACTGTGACGCATCCGGCAAGGGTCTTGGATGCTTACTACATCAACATGTGTTGAGTATTGATTCCCCGGATTTGGTTTTGATGATGAACAAACATAAATATCGTGAACTAACTCTTTGTGAGCGCAGTTATGGAGATCATCGCCAAAATTCTACGTACATCAAAAGCGACGTCTTAAGACTTCTCAAAGCGCGTGATCGTGTGCCTGAAGCTTCGTTGAAGCTCTAGGAGCATTATTGAAGTCAAGAGATTCGGATTGAAGCTTTGAAGACGGTTCGTCTAGTTTATTTTATAGTCGTCTAGCTTCTTTTCGTAGAATGTTAAGTCTTGAGTAGGACTTACATTATAATCTTCATAACGCTCATATCTTAGAGCTAGGATTATCTTAGAAGCCCATAGAAACTTTCCCAAAGCTTTACGCTTCATTTCGCGGCTTCTAGTGCATCTTAGTTGGTTCAAGAAGAAGAACCAACCGACTAGATTGTCATCTAGTTGGTTAAGAATCCTTCTTGAACCGACTAGATTTCCTTGTTCAATTCAGCCTAGGCACTGTTAACCAATTAGTCGGTCCAAGTAGGTTCACCGACCGACTAGTTGTCAAACTAGTCGGTTGGGAATCCTTCTTAGACTGACTAGTTATACTTTCATTTCTTCAGCCTAGCTACTGTTGACTGGTTAGTCGGTCCAAGAACATTCATCGACCGACTAGTTGTGAAACTAGTCGGTTGGAATTTGTTCTTAGACCGACTAGTTCTCCTTGTGAACAGCCTATTGAATTTCAACTCCTAGTCGGTCAAAGAACACTCACCGACCGACTAGTTGTCAAACTAGTCGGTTGGCAAGTCTTCTTAGACCGACTAGTTCTATCTCCTGAATTCTCCTTCTTGGATGTCAACCTTCTAGTCGGTCCAAGAAGAATCACCGACGTACTAGTTGCAAAACTAATCGGTCAGTGATTCTTCTTAGACCGATTAGACTGCTTTAGAAATAGATCCGTTGGGCATTTATTGCCACGATTTTGCTTCTCTCTTCTCTCTATCCTATATATACTTGAAGTGCTTCTAACCTAGCATTCAAGGCTGCCATTATTGAGTTTTAGAGAATCAAAGAGAAAGCATTCAATTCTCATTTCTAAGCTCTCTCTTCTCACACAGAATCTCTCCAAACTCCTTGAGCCCTAATTTCCTCAAGAGAGATTCTCTTCATTGTGAGCCACTCAAGCCAAGAGCTTGATTCAAAGTCACCAACTCCATCCTAGCCTTCGATCGCTGTTCATCTTGGTGGAGCTAGGGTTTGGTGACATTCTCTCCTTCAAAATCTTCCTTGCCCTAAAATCAGTAAGTTTACTCAAGGCATATGATTTTGTTGGTAAGTGTTTATTGTTTCATTTACTTTGCTATTAAGTTTATCTCTCGGTTGTGAGAGAAGTTTGTGATCTCGGTTTGTGGGAGTCACATTTTCATTTGTGTATGATTTGATCTTATAGAGGTTTCTACAAGAATTTCATAGTGCAAACTTGGGTTAGAGGATTCTAACTCAAGTAGCCGGAGGGGATCCGAGTGTTTGGGACGTAGGATCACCGTGAACAAGTCGGGGAGACTTGGGTGGATCCGAACCCGTTACATCGCTTATTTGCATTGTCTTTATTTGTTGTCATATTTTTCATTCCGCATTTTTGGTTGAGTTTGCACAATAATTAGGAATTATACTCTTGATTATTTTAAAGTACTATTCACCCCCCTCTAGTACTTGTGCAGTAGCTATCAGTGCATTACATTTGGTATCAGAGCCAAGTTCATAGCTATGTCTACCAACGACAACAAGAATGTTCGTCCACCTTCAGACTATAGCACCTTCAAGAACCGTGAAGGAGCTTCTTCGGTGATGGAAGGACACTCCTCAACTAGGCCTCCTTACTTCAACGGTGCCAATTATGGGTACTGGAAATGCCGGATGGAAACGTTCCTCCGGAGCACTTCACTATGGAGAGCTATGTTGACGGAGTATGTCGAGCCCGCCGAACAAGACTTCACTAAGTGGACTACTGCGGAGGTCGCCGCGTAGGTAAACAATGCCAAGGCAATGAATGCCTTGCAATGTGCGTTGGAGCCCGAAGACTTCAACAAGATATGCACATATAAGAGTGCATATCAAATCTGGAACTCACTCCTCATCTTGCATGAAGGAACGAGTAGGGTAAGAGACTCCAAACTCACTGTTGTAAATAAAGAATTCGAATTATTTCACATGCAACAGGGTGAGAAGATGAAGGAGTACTATGCTCGCTTCGTTGACATTACCAATGAGTTGGAGGCTCTTGGAAAGACTTACACCCAAAAGGAGAAAGTCTCAAAGATTATTGACAGACTTCCTTCTTGTTGGGAAAAGCGTACCTTCGCCATCGAGGAAGGTAACGATATGAACGTACAACTAATAGGTACCTTGATGTCATATGAGGTACGCAAGGACAGTAAAATAAAGATGCAGGACAAGATGAAGTCGTACTTGAAGCAAGACGAGCCGAAGAAAAAGGCGATTGCATTCAAGGCCGCTCCATCTACATCTACCGATGATGAAGAATCGGAAGACGAGTTGGACTTAGAATCCATTGCCCTCATGGCAAAGAAGTTCAACCGATTCTTCTGGAAAGGTAACTTCAAGAACAAATCTAAATTTAGTTCTACTAATGCCTCCGCTCCTTTGTGTTTTTAATGCAACAAGCCAGTACACATCAAAGCGGATTGTCCTCAAAACAAACAAAAGGAGAAATGGAAGGCGCCAAAGTTCGACAAGTCTCAAAAGTACAAGAAAGGGTACAAGAAAGGACTTGTCGGCACATTCACTGACTCCGACGAGGACTCCTCAAGTAGAGAGTCAGATGATGAACAAGTGGAGCAAGCACATATGTGTTTCATGGCAAGAGAGGAACATGATCAAGAGTCCTCCTCCGATGAATGCGAGGATGAAGGCGATGAGGTAACGATGGATGACCTTAGATTAGCTAACGAGCAAATTTGGTCTAAGTATTCTAAACTAGTAAATAGATATACTAAGATTAAAGATGAGCTAACTAGTCTCCAAACTTCACCTAAGCCTATCATCATCAACAACGACACCGTTGTTGAAAGTTTGAGAAATGAGATTGTAAATCTCAAATCTCAACTTGAGCATGTTCATATTGAGGATTCGGATGAACGCGAGATATCGGATTTGATTTCTCGAAACTCAACTTTGAGTATTGAGAATGAGAATCTCAAGTCTCGTGTTTGTGTACTCACAACTCAAGTGTCCACTTTGGATACTTCAATACTTTCTCTCACCGAGAAGTATGAGTCCACATTAGGCCGAATTAATAAATTCAATAAAGGTAAGGACCATTTGGATAATATCCTAAATGACTTACTTCCGGCCAATCATCGTATTGGCTTGGGGTACAAAATGGGAAATTCATCCAAATCTTCCACCACCTTTGTAAGGCCAACTTCCGATGCCTCAACTAGTGGGAGTAAGCACCCCATGGGTAGTTCATCTACCAATGGTGCTTCCACTAGGTACACACCCCCGTTTGGAAAGAAACCCACTTTGGGTGGACCTCCAAAGAAGGGCCATGCATTTATGTACACCAATACCATGCCACGTAGGAACACACCTCCTACTCAACATGTTCACACGTATGATGATTTCTATGCTCCACGTCCACGAGCACGTGCACACCAAGTGAGACACACTCACGCACGTGTTCCTCCACATGCATATGTTCAACCACATCACTACTTTATGAATGATTACCATCATGCACCATATCATATGTCGCCACCACCATTTCATCATGGGCCATATGCTTATCCACGTCATGCATACCCTAGGCCACCTCCTCGTAGGCCACATGCATCACGTAGACATCAACAACATGTGCATGCTCCCAATAGGAATAGGGCTCCCAAGACATTCACTATTTGGGGCCCGAAGGACACTAGCATGCATGAAAAACAAGCATACATTAATTCTTATTTCATGAATGTAGTGCACAATGATGATTATGTTGGGAAGTCTAAGTCCAATTGGACTTGGCTTCCAAAGGTCTAATCTCTTAGGACCCAATGACCTTGGGTACCATGATACGATATGTTTTATCGTCAGGTACTCAAGAAAAAGAAACAGAGCAACAAATCCACATTTAGCTCCAAGGATGGGTGGATACTCGAAAGCGGGTGTTCAAAACACATGACGGGTGAAGCTCAATTGCTCTCCGGAGTGGTGCCCATTGAGAATGGGAACCGAGTAGTCTTTGGAGGCAACGAGAGCAGAACCATCATTGGTGTTGGTAAAGTTGGTAACCCATCTAAACCTCTAATAAGTGATGTTTACCTTGTTAAAGGCTTAAATCACAATCTTATTTCAATAAGCCAACTTTGTGACAGGGGTTACAAAGTTAGCTTTGCGAAAGGAATGTGTCATATTTTTAGTAAAGATAATAATAATTTGTTATTTTCTGGCACACGCCATAAGGATATCTATATCCTAGATCTTCCAAAATCAAATGAACAATGTCTCATTTGTAAGGACCCTGTCTATGGGGAAAACACTAGAAGGGGGGTTGAATAGTGTTTATGTAAATTTAAAAGGAATTTACGCCAAATAAAATGCAATCCAACAAATAGTGCGGAATAGAAAAACAACCCAAAGAGAAACACACGCAAACGCAGTTAAGTTTCAAGGGTTCGGATTACCCAAGTCAACTCCCAACTTGTTCCCGGTAATCCTACGTCCCTACCACTCGAATACCACCGGATACTCAAGTTAGAACCCTAACTTGAGGTTTCCTTAAAACCCACTTGTAGCAACCCTACAAGTGTAATCGAATACAATCGATGTCCTTGACTCCCACAACCAGGGAGCTAGGGATGGCAGTATTGGCCTGACCCGCCCGGCCCGACCTGGCGCGACCCGGTTTTGACCCGGCCCGACCCGGCCCGCAGCCGGGTCGGGGCAAGCTTGGGCTTTGTATGCGGCCCGGCCCGCCCCGGCCCGCCCCGGTAAACTATAGAGTTTCTGAAAAAAATTACTATTTTGATGCTGATCATTCTGTCAACGAATAACCATAACTCATACTATATTCCACGGTTCTTCTAATTGGGCCAATTTCCAATTCCAAATTACCAAATAAATCAAAATTCTCCCAATTCACAAATAAAATTTTTATTTGGGATTCATATGGATGGCACTGATAACCTGACCCGACCGACCCGACCCGACCCGACCCGATTTTGGTAAGAAAGAACCCGCCCTGCCCCGGCCCGCGACCCGCCCCGCCCCGGCCTGTAGATGAGTCGGGGCAAGCTTGGGTAGTTAAATACCCGCCCCGCCCCGCAATATTGCCATTCCTACAGGGAGCAAGCAAAAAACCACACTCACAACCGAGAGCACAATTCAAATAAAGAAGTTATGAAATCTGAAAGCAACACTTACAATCACCTATGCCTTGAAGCAGAACTTGAAGGAGACGTGTGACGTGTGTTGAAGAACTCTCTTGGAAGAGAGGAGAAAAGCCCTTTCTCTTGACTGCACCAAATGCCTAGAAGATCAATCTTTGGTTCTAGGTTGGAGAGCAAGAGAACAAGATTTGGAAATACTTAGGGCTTTGGATTTGAAAGCTTTGATCTTTGGAAATGAAAGCTTGAAGGATTTTGCAATGAATGAGTAACCTTCCAATGAAACAGTAGAAGCTCTATTTATAGCTTTCTCAAATCCACAAAACAGTTTAGGCAAAAACCCAATCGAAATCTAAGAGAAAAATATCAACGGATATAATCTGAACTTGCGACAGTCGACTGTTGAACAAACCACAGTCGACTGTTGCACAGTCAGCAAGGGTAGGTGAGAATTCATAACGGTAACTTACCACGTGGACAATCGACTGAAGAAGCCAAGACAGTCGTCTGTAAAACCAACAGGCGACTATACATTCTTCGACAGGCGACTGGCCGAGAGAAGAGTAAGTTAGATAAAATACTGGAAATCTCATAAGATACAGGACATACGACTGATGCAAGGAACACAGTCGACTGTCAATCAGAACAGGCGACTGTATATCCTTAAACAGACGACTGTCAAATACATGAGAAATTTCCAGAGAGCTGAGTCAAAGAATAGACTTACAGACAGGCGACTGTTGCAGCATAGACAGTCGACTGATCTAATAGACAGTCAACTGTATATACAGCATAAGTCGACTGGCCGTAGAAATCGGATCAAACAGAGTTTGGGCAAGGAGAGACAGGCGACTGATGAACCATTCACAGTCGACTGTCGCTAAGACATGCACCTGATAAACGTTCAACAGTAGCCTGTGCGAGATAATCAGAGAGGACCCAAAAACTGCATTGTAATAGTCTGTGCATAACAGGCGACTGTAGAAAAAAACACAGTCGACTGTTTTTGAGACAGGCGACTGTAAACTTTTAAGCAGTCGGCTGTTATGAACAATCCTAGCACAAACAAAAGAGAATTGAATTGAGATCAAAGGACAAAGGTCTAGAGATGTCCTATGACCGAAAGTAGATGTGTGTGAGTGCTCCATCATAGTTCTACTTCTAAGCTACATACTAGAAGAGATAAAAGAAAAATTACATTGACGAATAATCTCTTCTTTCCATCGTATGAGCTTGAAGTCTTTACGGAGCTTCAATCATCAATCTACGATCATCCAATTCATATCATTTGCCTTCAATCACGTTTGTGAGTCATCCATTGCTAGTTGATCTTCATAGTAAGCTTAGGCAATGGATTAACGGCAAAATAGGGGATTAGTCACAAGTATTTATGTTTGCTCATCATTAACACCACGTAGGGAGAAGTCCAATACTCAACATTCTTCCCCTTTTTGATGATGACAAATACACATAAACAAAAAGATAAATAGTTGTGCGCAATGAAAACTTACTCCCCCTACATAGATGCCAATCAAGTTAGCCAACAAATATTAGAGCATCTACATAGCAATTGAAGCAAATGAGTGAGATATGAATGAATTTAATTCAAGAAATCTAGGAAATAAAATCCCTATTCATTGTAATCTTACTCCCCCTGAATCTAAGGCAACGAAAATCTTAGATTCAAGCGTTAGAACATACTTAGCACATCCATTATGAATCTTGTATGTTTATTTCTCTCCCCCTATGTCATTATCCAAAAAGGTGGGAGTAAATAACAACAATAATAGTGCTAAAATACGAATTAACAACAATCAAGGAGTATAAAGATATATCGAATCAAAAACTCATAAAATCTCATCATATACACATGTGAGTAATGGAATTGAAATCCAATATCAACATTTTAGATATTCGAAATGAAAATAATTTTCCCAAATTCATCACATCAACGAAAGAGCATGAATTAACCAATATCAAATTCGTGTATTGTCTCAAAAGCACATCAAGAAGAGTGAAGCATACATAGAGACAATATACCATACATCACACAGAAGTTAATCAATATAGCATAGTGTGACACAAGAGAGGGATGCAACATCATATATATAGATATAAAGAAGCTGAGTACATCAATGGATGGTCATCAACATGGCCATCCCAAAAAGGTACATCATGGTCAACAAAAAAAATACATCATCATGATGACATCAAAGTATATCATCATACATATATAAAAGTGTCGCATACAGCATTATCCATCATACACAGACAAAACATATATCATCACTCAAAAATAACATCACTCAAAATCATCGATCTAAGGGTGAGCGTCTCCAGGGGCTGCGGACGAGGAAGCAGGCTCTGAAGCAGCAGGAGTGTCCTCTGGAGAAGGGTCAGAAGGAGCAACAGAAGAAGAAGAAGCAGCATCCTGTGTAGAAGCAACACCAGGAGGCTCAACGACACCAAAAGGCTGAGGAGGCACATGAGGCTGAGGAAGATACTGTCTCAAATCCTCAGGGAAGGGAATTCCCTGATGGAGGAGAGAGAGAGACAGCAGCCGGTAAATACCAGAGATCATCGACAAAAGAGTATCCTGAGACGGTGGAGCAGATGATGATGAAGGCAAATCAGCTGGAGGCACAGTGGATGAGGATGGATCTGAAGTAGTCTTCCTCTTCTTCGAGGCAGTCTGCAGAGCCGAAGAGGACTTCGACTTCGCAGAAGCGTCGAGGAGAGGGCCAAAAGGCATGGGCTCGTAAAGAGTCAAGTCAATACCAAAGTGACGGAAGACACGAGTCAAAAGACCACCAAAGGGAATGTGAGACGAGGAGGTTGTGAACTCAACCTTGTCCATCCTGTCAAGGAGGACACCGGCCCAGTTCACGGGCATGCCAGAGAAAATAGCATACATACACTTTAGTATATCCTGAGACGGCTGGTCGGACGATCCATATCTCGGCAGAATGTTGGACTTCACCACTAGGTGAACAGCCCAACCCCGTGCAGAGAACATGGATGATCTGACACCCGAATCAAGAGCTAAAGGAACCTCTTGAAACATATCCCGGAGAAGAGACTGGTCAAGATCGTTAATCTCGGAAAAGCTGATATCAGTGGGGAGGGAACCGACAGAAGGAATCCTAAGAATAGTCCCTAAGAGAGAGGGAGTGATCTGAATGTGGGTGCCCTGGACGACAGTATCAAGGATGCCGGTAGTCGAATACTCACCGCGAACGCGGTTCGCATAGAAGAGCTTCACCAAAAATGGGTAGGCTCTGGGGGACTCGCTCTGAGAGAAGCGAAAAAGATCGGCCAGGTGAGTAGCAGACAGAATGTCAGAGAGTCTCTCAGCAGTGAATGCGGGGAAAGCAATGTATCGCTCCCTAAGTAGGTTGATCCCAAGGAGAGAGTGAAACTTTGCTAGACAAAGATCGTCTCGACAAACGGGAACCAGGGGATCAGAGGGGGGTACAACAAGAGTCTCTTCAGACGAACTGCATGTAGAAGGAGACACATGAGGGATCTCAGCAGTAGGCTCACTGATGTGAACACCAGTAGGCTTGCGCTGACGATGAATCAAGGGCTGAGTATCGCTCGAAGAAGAAGAAGGAGAATAACCCGGCGAAGATGAATGCACGGGTGATTGGGCATGCTTGGTTCGAGCTTTATATGGTTTCTTTCTCTTGGCAATGAGTTTCTTAGGAGCCCTAGGTTGTTTAGAAGCAACGATCTTCTCTTTTCCCTTAGGTTTAGGAGCCATGGAAACAAGAGAAGAAGAACTAAAGCAACAAAAGGAAACAACGAAGATTAAGAGAGAGAAAGCAAACCAACTGAGGGAATACAGACGATCGCGGAGTGGAAGATCAAAGACGACGGTAGACCATGATCGACAGCGACGATTAGGAGGAGATCGACGGTTGAAGAAACGAAATCGATCGTTTTTGTAGAGAAAAACGAGCGGGAAGTTGAACGGTCGAAGCGGAGGAGAGAGAAAATCGACGTGGGGAGTGATCGCGTCGACTGAATATAAAATAGGGGAAATCAATCTGAGCCGTTGGATCAAGGAATCGACGGCTCGGATCAAATCACATGAACCGACACAGCAGGAGACAGTCGACTGGAGAACAAAAGTCAGTCGACTGTATGAAGTGATAAAATTAAAGCTCAGAGAGATGGGCAGTCGACTGGCAAGTATAATGCAATCGCCTGTTCGTTGGACAGTCGACTGACATATACACAACAGTCGGCTGGCAGAGAATTAATACAGATCACAAGAATAACAGAGAACACTGTAAAAATTCGACAGAGAGTACAGTCGCCTGATAACTAAATTGCAGTCGCCTGTTAAACTAACAGTCGACTGTAAAATAGTCATCAGTCGGCTGTGCGAAAGATATCAATTTTCATATAGAGGATATAGAGTAGGGCAGTCGACTGTCAAAACAAAAAAACAGTCGTCTGTCCTGGTCCAAAAATGCACAGTGAGATAGAATTCCAGAGAATAAGAACACTCACCTTAGGACCTATACTCTAATCACAAATACATCTTAAAATCATTATGAAACTAATAAATCCATTGAAACACAAATTATTCCAATCAACTTCGAAAACTCATGAAATCAAATAAGTCACAATTGCCTTTCTTAATCTCATAAAACAATAAAGCACATGAAGAAAGACAATTAAGAATATGAGCTCAATAAGGAGTTATAGCATGAAAATTGAGCTTCTAGATTTCAGATTCACCCATAATTCCCAATTCTCCACGCAACCTCACAAATGAATCTTCTTTAAGAGGTTTAGTGAAGATATCGACAATTTGTTTTTGGGTTTCAATGTACTCTAAGATGATGTCCTTCTTAGCTACATGATCATTTATAAAATGGTGTCTCACGTCTATGTGTTTGGTACGGGAGTGGTGTACCGGATTCTTGGAAAGACAAATATCACTTTGATTATCAACCATGATAGGGCAAGTATCACAATTGACACCATAGTCACTAAGAGTGTGTCTCATCCAAAGAACTTGTGCACATGCAAGACCCGCGGCAATATATTCCGCTTCAGTCGTGGACAATGACACCGAATTCTGTTTCTTAGAGAACCAAGAAACTAAGGAATTTCCTAAGAAATGACATGTGCCACTAGTACTTTTCCTGTCGGACTTGCATCCGGCAAAGTCGGCATCACTATATGAGATTAACTCATACGTGCTAGACTTAGGGTAAAGTAACCCATAATCTAGGGATTGATTGAGATAACGAAATATTTGTTTAACCGCAATCAAGTGTGACTCCTTAGGTCTTGCTTGATATCTAGCACATATACATACAGAAAACATGATATCGGGCCTACTAGCGGTTAAGTAAAGTAAGCTACCGATCATACCTCGATATAGACGAACGTCTACATCTTTTCCGCTTTCATCCTTGTGTAGATGAGTAGTAGTACTCATGGGAGTCCTTTTGCTTGAAGACGATTCCATCCCGAATCGCTTAATAAGCTTCCCTATGTACTTTGTCTGATGTATGAAAGTGCCATTCTCCATTTGTCGAATTTGCAATCCAAAGAAGTAGGTGAGCTCTCCCATGTGGCTCATCTCAAACTCATCCTTCATAGACTTGGAAAATTCTTGACAAAGATTAAAGTTAGTAGAACCGAAAATAATATCATCTACATAAACTTGAATCAAAAGAATGTCATTTTCATAATCTTTAATGAAGAGTGTAGAATCAACTTCTCCCATTTTAAAACCTAAATTCAAAAGAAAGGTCTTAAGGCGATCATACCAAGCTCTAGGAGCTTGTCTCAATCCATACAACGCTTTCTTAAGTTTGAAAACATGGTTTGGAAATTTCTCATGAATAAAACCGGGAGGTTGAGAAACATAGACTTCTTCATTTACAAATCCATTTAAAAATGCACTTTTAACATCCATTTGAAATAATTTAAAATTCTTATGGGATGCAAAAGATAAAAGCAACCTAATAGCTTCTAATCTAGCTACGGGGGCAAAGGATTCTTCGAAATCAATACCTTCCTCTTGCCGGTAGCCTTGAGCTACTAACCTTGCTTTGTTCCGTGTGATTACCTCGTTTTCATCCGTCGTGTTCTTGAAGATCCATTTGGTCCCAATAGCTTGGTGACCACTTGGAAGAGGTACAAGTTCCCAAACGTCATTTCTATCGAATTGCGCTAGTTCTTCCTCCATTGCCACTATCCAAGAGCTATCCTCACAAGCTTCTTGAATGTTCTTTGGCTCAATGGTAGAGACGAATGCGCAATGGGAGAATTCTTCAATTCTTGATCTTGCTCGAACACCCACACCAATATCTCCAATAATTTGGTTATGGGGATGGTTGCGAACGGTTGGATAAGCTTTGGGTAAACCTGGATCACTAGGAACAACTTCAACAACTTCGTTAGAAGTGTTAGTCTCAACAATATTATCATTAATCTTAACATTATTAAGAGAATCACAAAGAATATCTACATTATCATCATCAACATGAGGAAAGTCAAAATCTTCATAAAAAGATACGTGAAGTGATTACTCAATCGTTGAAGAAGTTTTGTTGTATATCCGGTAGGCTTTGCTACGTGTGGAATATCTAACAAAAATTCCTTCATCGGATCTTGGCTCAAATTTGTCTAAATTACCAAAGGTGTTCTTTATAAAACATTTTGAATCAAAGACACGAAAATATTTCACTTGAGGCTTTTTATCGTAAAACAACTCAAAACAAGTTTTGTTTGTTCGGGGTCTCACTAGGATTCTATTGAGCACATAACATGCCGTGTGCACCGTTTCTGCCCAAAATTGTAGTCCTAAATGACTATCATGGAGCATAGTGCGAGCACACTCAATAAGAGTCCTATTCTTTCTTTCTACAACACCATTTTGTGGTGGTGCACGAGGAAAGGAAAAGTTATGAGTTATCCCGGAGTCATCACAAAACTTAGTAAAAGACTCATTCTTAAATTCTCCTCCATGATCACTACGAATAGTGATAATGGTGGATCCTAAAAGATTCTGAATCTTCTTTGCAAATTTGGTAAACTCTTCATGAGCTTCATTCTTATTAGTTAAGAATGAAACCCAAGTAAATCTAGAAAAGTCGTCAACGACAACTAGTCCATAATGAGCATTACCTAAAGAAGCGGTTCTAGTTGGCCCAAATAAATCTAGATGAAGAAGTTCTAGGGGCCTCTTAGAAGTAATCCCTTCTTTAAGCTTAAATGAAGATTTACTTAGTTTACCTCTTTGACAAGAATCACAAAAGTTTTTCTTATTAAAAACAATCTTAGGAAAACCTTTGACTAGATAATGCTTAGCTAACTTATATAAGTGCTTGAAGTGAACATGACCAAAACGGCGATGCCATAATAGTTGTTCACTTGTGTTAGCAACTAAGCAATGTTCTACGGTTTTAGGCAAGCTTAAATAATACATATTTTTACGCCTAATACCGGAAAATAAAACATTTGAATCACAATCAACAATAGTACACAATCCTTCTCCGAAGTTAACCTTGTAACCTTTGTCACAAAGTTGACTTATGGAAATGAGGTTGTGACATAAACCACTAACAAGATAAACATTAGTAATTAGGGGTTTGGAAAGATTACCAACGATACCTACTCCAATGATGGTTCCCTTTTGATTACCTCCAAAAGTGACCGTTGCACCATCTTTGATGCTAATCACTTCGGAGTGCAATAAGGGATCTCCTGTCATGTGTTTGGAGCAACCGCTATCAAGAATCCATCCTTTCCCTTTAGAGCTAATAAGGCATTTATTGCTCTTCTTCTTTCTCTTGGGTACCTATATAATATACCATAAGCTTATGGTACCCAATGTTTGTTGGGTCCAAGGGGATTTGCCCTTTGGAAGCCAAGTCCAAGTGGACTTCCGCTTCCCAACATAGTTACTATTTCTAATTACATCATGAAAGTAGGAATCAACATAAGCATTCCTAACATTTAGACTAGTGTTCTTAGGACCCCAAATAGTGTACATCTTGGGAGTCCTATTCCTAGTTGCATGCATATGTGTTGAATTTTTATGTGGTGCATGCTTCTTAGGAACATGATTTCTAGCATAAAGATGTGGTGGAGGATATGCATTGTACATTCTAAAATGATATGTATTCTTGGGAACATGCATATTATATGAAGCATATTGATCATGCATGACATGTGGAGAATTAGCATACATGAAAGAATGATGCGTATGAACATATGGGTGTGTGGGAGCACGTACATGAGTATTTCTCATGTGTGGTTGTGTACGTGTCCGTGGGTGCGGAGCATAAAATGTGTCATGATTATCCATTTGTGAAGTAGGATGTTTCCTACGTGGATGAGTATTAGTGTACATATAAGCATGACCTTGCTTTTGGTTTCCACCTTTAGTGGGTTTCTTGCCAAAAGGAAGATAAAGTGATGTGGTGACATTCTTGGTAGGATTGCTACCTATAGTGTCTTTGACACCACTTGTGGATGCACCGGAGGAAGGCCTCACAAAATCTATAGTGACATCACTATAGGAGGTGCGATCATTAGATGCATTAGCTTTTACAAATCCAAGGCCAACACGATGTGTGGCCGGAAATTGATTTGCAAGCAAATCATCCAATTGTCCTTGTCCCTTATTGAATCTCACAATACGGGAGGACATGAGCTCATATTTCTCCTTTAAAGAAGAAATGTTGGTATCCAAGGTGGACACCCGTGCTTTGAGCTCGTGCACTTGGGTTTTAAGAGAATCATTCTCTAATCCCAATTGTGTGTGGCGTGTAACTAGATCACTATTATCCATGGGATGTGTTTGATCTAGTTGAGATTTGAGGGAATTCACCTCATTTCTCAATGTGACATTTTGAGAAGCTAAGTTTGCTTTCTCAAGGGTTAAAGTATCAACAATGGTGTCATTGTTGATAATGCATGGAATGGATGACTTGCTAACTTTTGATTTCTTTAAGCTAGAGTATCTAAGCATTAAAGATTGGTATTTAGAAAATAGTTCTTCATTAGCTATGCGAAGTTCATCCATTGTTACCTCGGTGTTATCCGTATCGGAATCACTCTCATCCGAGAGTGGGTCTTCAAGTGCCATGAAGCACATGTGGGCGCTCTCACCCTTCTCATCATCGGAATCGCTTGATGAGTCATCACTTGAGTCATCAAAGGTACCGACGAGTCCTTTCTTCTTGTCTTTCTTGTTCTTGTTGGACTTGTGGTACTTTGGTGCCTTCCACTTTTCTTTGTTGTTTAGCATTGGGCAATCCCTCTTGATGTGCCCTGGCTTATTACACTTATAACAAAGAGAGGAAGTAGCATTAGTAGACTCAAAACGTTTGTTGGAGGGAAATTTACCTTTGCGGAAGAAGCGTTGGAACTTCTTCGCCATTTGGGCCATTTCACCCAAATCCATCTCCTTCTCGGATTCATCACTTTCGGAGGATGACGAATTGGCGTTGAACGCCAAAGCTTTCTTCTTGGCCTCCGAGGGATTCATCATGGCTCGAATCTTCAATCGGTTATCCCATCTTACTTTGTAAGACATAAGAGTCCCGATGAGATTCACCACGGTGTAGTTCTTCAAGTCATTGACCTCCTCAATGGCGATTGCTCGTTTTTCCCATTTGGAGGTCATCCCCATGATAATCTTCCTTACCTTTTCAGGTTCGGTGTAGATTTGGCCAAGGGCTTCCAATTCGTTTGTGATGTCGGTAAAGCATCCGTACATCGACGCAATGCTCTCATTTTCCTGCATGTGAAACAAGTCGAAGTTTTGCACGGAAACATATAACTTTGAAACCTTTACCTTATTCGTTCCATCGTGGGTAACGATGAGATGGTTCCAAATTTGATATGCACTCTTATATATGCATATCTTGTTGAACTCATTCGGGTCCAACGCACAATGAAGAGCGTTCATTGCTTTAGCGTTGTTGACTTCGGCGGAATTCTCGGAAGTTGTCCATTTCTCGAAATCATCTTCGGAGGGCTCGACGTACTCATTGTGGAGAGTTCTCCAAAGAGAAGCACTCCTAAGGAACGTATCCATCCTACACTTCCAATAACCAAAGTTAGTACCATTGAAACGTGGAGGACGTACCGTAGATTGACCTTCGAAAAGTGTGGACGCTCCATCACGGTCGTGATTGTTGTACGTAGGCAGTGGAGGAACGTTGTTGTTGTTGGATGCCATAGATAAAACCTTGCGCTCTGATACCAATTGTAAGGACCCTGTCTATGGGGAAAACACTAGAGGGGGGGTTGAATAGTGTTTATGCAAATTTAAAAGGAATTTACGCCAAATAAAATGCAATCCAACAAATAGTGCGGAATAGAAAAACAACCCAAAGAGAAACACACGCAAACACATTTAAGTTTCAAGGGTTCGGATTACCCAAGTCAACTCCCGACTTGTTCCTGGTAATCCTACGTCCCTACCACCCGGATACCACCAGATACTCAAGTTAGAACCCTAACTTGAGGTTTCCTTAAAACCCACTTGAAGCAACCCTACAAGTGTAATCGAATACAATCGATGTCCTTGACTCCCACAACCAGGGAGCAAGCAAAAACCACACTCACAACCGAGAGCACAATTCAAATAAAGAAGTTATGAAATCTGAAAGCAACACTTACAATCACCTATGCCTTGAAGCAGAACTTGAAGGAGAAGTGTGACGTGTGTTGAAGAACTCTCTTGGAAGAGAGGAGAAAAGCCCTTTCTCTTGACTGCACCAAATGCCTAGAAGATCAATCTTTGGTTCTAGGTTGGAGAGCAAGAGAACAAGATTTGGAAATACTTAGGGCTTTGGATTTGAAAGCTTTGATCTTTGGAAATGAAAGCTTGAAGGATTTTGCAATGAATGAGTAACCTTCCAATGAAACATTAGAAGCTCTATTTATAGCTTTCTCAAATCCACAAAACAGTTTAGGCAAAAACCCAATCGAAATCCGTGAGAAAAATCTCAACGGATATAATCTGAACTTGCGACAGTCGACTGTTGAACAAACCACAGTCGACTGTTGCACAGTCAGCAAGGGTAGGTGAGAATTCATAACGGTAACTTACCACGTGGACAGTCGACTGAAGAAGCCAAGACAGTCGTCTGTAAAACCAACAGGCGACTATACATTCTTCGACAGGCGACTGGCCGAGAGAAGAGTAAGTTAGATAAAATACTGGAAATCTCATAAGATACAGGACATACGACTGATGCAAGGAACACAGTCGACTGTCAATCAGAACAGGCGACTGTATATCCTTAAACAGACGACTGTCAAATACATGAGAAATTTCCAGAGAGCTGAGTCAAAGAATAGACTTACAGACAGGCGACTGTTGCAGCATAGACAGTCGACTGATCTAATAGACAGTCAACTGTATATACAGCATAAGTCGACTGGCCGTAGAAATCGGATCAAACAGAGTTTGGGCAAGGAGAGACAGGCGACTGATGAACCATTCACAGTCGACTGTCGCTAAGACATGCACCTGATAAACGTTCAACAGTAGCCTGTGCGAGATAATCAGAGAGGACCCAAAAACTGCATTGTAATAGTCTGTGCATAACAGGCGACTGTAGAAAAAAACACAGTCGACTGTTTTTGAGACAGGCGACTGTAAACTTTTAAGCAGTCGGCTGTTATGAACAATCCTAGCACAAACAAAAGAGAATTGAATTGAGATCAAAGGACAAAGGTCTAGAGATGTCCTATGACCGAAAGTAGATGTGTGTGAGTGCTCCATCATAGTTCTACTTCTAAGCTACATACTAGAAGAGATAAAAGAAAAATTACATTGACGAATAATCTCTTCTTTCCATCGTATGAGCTTGAAGTCTTTACGGAGCTTCAATCATCAATCTACGATCATCCAATTCATATCATTTGCCTTCAATCACGTTTGTGAGTCATCCATTGCTAGTTGATCTTCATAGTAAGCTTAGGCAATGGATTAACGGCAAAATAGGGGATTAGTCACAAGTATTTATGTTTGCTCATCATTAACACCACGTAGGGAGAAGTCCAATACTCAACATTCTTCCCCTTTTTGTGATGAAGTTGGTATTACTCACACCTTTTCTTTCCCTCGCTCACCCCCTCAAAATGGTGTTGTTGAGAGAAAGAATATGACGCTAGTGGAATGTGCTCACACAATGCTTGATGATAGCCAACTTGGCCATCAATTTTGGGCGGAAGCGGTACATACCGCTTGTTATGTGTTTAATAGGATACTCTTAAGGCCCGGCACCAAACAAACTTGTTATGAATTGTTGTTTGGTAGGTTGCCTCAAGTTAAACATTTTAGAGTTTTTGGTGCAAAATATTTTATTAAAAACACGTATGGGAGTTTGGACAAATTTGATCCAAGATCCAATGAGGGGATATTTGTTGGATATTTCTCACGTAGCAAAGCCTACCGGATATACAACAAAAGAACCTCAACGATCGAGGAATCACTTCATGTTTCATTCAATGAAAATTTTGTCCCGCCTAGAATTATCAATGATGATGACTCCATGGAAGTTATATGTGATTCTATTGGTAATTCTAATTCTATTGATTCTATTGATACTAACCCTACTGATGATTCTTTTTAGTATGTTCTTAGTGATCAGGGAGTTCCCAAACGGCTTCATACAGTTCGTGACCATCCCCATGAGCAAGTCATTGGCAACATACTTGATAGTGTCAAGACGAGATCTCAAGTCAACTACTTCGCTCATTGTGCCTTTGCCTATTCAGTAGAGCCAAAGAATATTAACGAGGCGTGCGAAGATAGTTCTTGGATTCTAGCCATGGAAGAGGAACTCATTCAGTTTGAGAGGAATGAGGTTTGGGAGCTAGTTCCATTGCCTTCGAAGAACCACACCGTTATAGGAACGAAGTGGATTTTCAAGAATAAGACCGACGAGAACCAAAACATCGTCCGGAACAAAGCTCGGTTAGTAGCTCAAGGCTACAGGCAAGAGGAAGGTATAGATTTCGAAGAATCCTTTGCTGCTGTAGCTAGATTAGAATCTATTAGGTTGTTGTTATCTTTTGCATGCCATAAAGATTTCAAACTCTTTCAAATGGATGTAAAAAGTGCGTTTTAAACGGAGATGTCGTTGAGGAAGTTTATGTGTCTCAACCTCCGGGTTTTATCAATGAAAAATTTCCAAATCACGTTTTCAAACTTAAGAAAGCACTTTACGGTTTGAGACAAGCTCCTAGAGCTTGGTATGACCGCCTAAAGAACTTTCTTTTGGATTTGGGTTTTAAAATGGGTGAAGTTGATTCGACACTTTTTGTTAAGTATGCCAATCATGATATTATTTTAGTTCAAATTTATGTTGATGATATCATTTTCGGTGCTACTAACTTCACTCTTTGCGAAGAGTTTTCTAATGTCATGAAGGACCAATTTGAGATGAGCCACATGAGTGAGCTCAAATATTTCTTAGGTCTCCAAATTCGCCAAATGCACGATGGAATCTTCATCCACCAAACCAAGTATACGGTGGAGTTGCTAAAGCGATTTGGAATGGAGAATGCTTCTGGCTAGAAGACTCCAATGAGCACTACTACACATCTTGATAAAGATCTGGGCGGCAAAGATGTAGACATTCGTCTATATCGAGGTATGATAGGAAGTTTATTATATCTTACTACAAGTAGGCCTGATATAATGTTCGCCGTATGTGTTTGTGCTCGGTATCAGTCACAACCTAAGGAATCACACTTAATAACGGTAAAACGTATTTTTCGTTATTTAAGTTACACACTCGACTACGGATTATATTATCCAAAGTCTAGCACGTATGAGTTAATCTCATATAGCGACGCTGATTATGCTGGATGCAAATCCGACAGGAAGAGTACTAGTGGCACTTGCCATTTTATAGGATATTCTCTTGTCTCTTGGTTTTCCAAGAAGCAGAATTCCGTATCACTTTCAACCACCGAGGCGGAATATATTGCCGCCGGTGCTGCGTGTGCTCAGGTTCTTTGGATGAGACACACTCTTAAAGACTTCGGTATAAACTGTGATACTTGCCCTATCATGGTGGACAACCAAAGTGCAATATGTCTCTCTAAGAATCCGGTACACCATTCCCGTTCCAAACACATAGATGTCCGTCACCATTTTTCTAGATGATCATGTTGCTAGAAAGGACATCATTTTAGTGTACGTTGAAACCCAGAAGCAAATCGCCGATATTTTCACGATACCAGTCAAGGAAGACTCCTTTGTGCGGTTACGTCGAGAATTGGGGATTATGGGTGAATCCGAGATTTAGGATTCATATTTTCCATAATCTTGCATGATAATAATTTTTTATATGCTCATTGTTAACGGGACTAGTTTGGCCGGACCCGGAAGAGCCAAGTCAACTACGACTGGTCAACCAGACTACTATGACCTTGGGGCCTCGGCCCAAGGATCTCACGGGCGGGCCGCGCTTCTCCACACATGACGAAGGCCCACTTCCACAGTGGAGGAACTCGGAGCCCAAGTCAAGGAAACATTCGCCAAATATGGCAACCGTCCAAGGCCATCACTCTCTAGCCATCATGGCTCGGCTTAATGGCTCAGCTTAATGGCCCGAATTAAATGGCCTTCACTCTATAGCCATCATGGCTTGGCTTAATGGCTCAGCTTAATGGCCCGACTTAAATGGCCATCACTCACCAGCCATCAAGGCCCGCCAAATATGGCAACCGCCCGAGTCCATCACTCCAGCCATCATGGCCACCTTCAGGACATTCATCTCCTCATCAAGATGGGCGCAATTAGTGGAGGTCAAAACTTCCCACATTTGCACGTCCCCATGAATGATGGCCATGATGTCACGTCATGGCACATGATCAGGACGAGTCACCTATATGAGGGGAGGGTGGGCATCATCCAAAAGGACGGCATCTCAGGTAACAAAACCTAAGGTACTCCATCAACGACCTCGTTCCCCCAATTCATCTCCTTCCTCCCCCGCTCGCGCCGAGAGACGCCGTTACGACCCCCTCACGAGTCGGACCGTCTCCGCCGGGCCTCCTTTCTCAGATCTCTATCTGACTTAGGCATCAGAGGGGATTTGGCCGGAACCAAGGTCCGGTCCCCTGACGAGCGTTCTCGTCTGCGCAGGTGGACAACAGATCAACGGGCCGAGGCTACCCTTCGCCCCTCTCCGGCCACTCGATCAACCGGACAGTGAGGCTTCCCCTCACCGTCAGCCGGCCGTGGCTGAGCACGTCCTACCGAGGCCGAGCGTCCTAATCGGGTTCGAGACTCTCCCTCACCACCCGTCGGCCGTGCGTCTACCCGGGTGACTGAGGCTTCCCCTCGTCCCCCTTCCAGCCGAGGCCGAGCACGTCTGTCCGAGGCCGAGCGTCTCAACCTGGGCCGAGGCTTCCCCTCGCCCCTTCTGCACCAATTTGAAGCCCCCGAGGGACCCAAAGCGGGCCCCTTGACCACGTTGACCGGGTTCTCCACGGTCAACGCATTGTAGTGAGAAAACACTCTGAAACATCTGGCGCCGTCTGTGGGAACGAGTCAACACCTACGTCAATACACATACAACGATGGCTCGTTCTACAACCTCTTTCTCTATTTTTAAGATGGATTATGATATTTGACTGAGCTAACATATCATTGACAAATACGTCTGTATTTGATCGGCCTCTCTTCCACTTTATATTTACTAAAGTGAGCAGGCCTACAGCTCGCATAACGGACTTCCACAGGATCATCTAAATATGAAGAACTCTCAATGAATCCGCTGCCGCCCAATCGATGATGGCCTTCGCTGGGGTCCGGGCGATCAACGCCCACCGAATCCTTTACGATGCGGAGGCTCCGACCCAGCAAATCCCTCGTCGAAGCTCGCCAAAAAGGCTGCCTTGTGGTTTCCACCCATCTTCTAATCTCCAAGCTCCGAGCTCTGATGGAGTTGTGCCTTCGGTGATCACCTACGACACAGATCTGAGCTCAGATCCGATGTTCGGCCCAACGATGACAAGGGGCCACCTCCAGAGTACGACCCCCTAGCGACGTCGATCTCCCTCTGATCGAGGACAGAGCGGACGGATCCGTCCTGATGACGCCGAGGTGGGTTCATGGTAGTCAGATCCACGGCCTCGAAGGTCGGACGCCATCGTCCGACCTTCGAAGGTCAGACGATACCCAGCTCATCGATCAACAGGGCAAGTCGAAGGGCTTCTGCGACGTTTGATCTTCTTCGAATCTCCGACCACCCCGCAGAGATCGAGGCCTGACGGAGCAATCGGTCGATGCCCGGAGCTGGGTCGAACGACGAGAGTCGAGCGTCGGTCCTTCCTCAGGGAGATGAAGGGGGGTCGATCGTACTCCGATCAATGCCAGCCTTACCGAAGCTCGAATCACCGGAGACCGTCATCTCTGACCACCTCACCGTCGATTTGTAGGGAAGCGCGGCTCCCCACCATCGACCCGTCGTTAGAGGCTCTGGCCCACTGAACAGACCGGGTCGAAGACCACCCTCCTGTCGCCGAAGAAGGAAGCCACGACCCCCAGGTCGACTGATCGAAGTTCCTCGACCCAGCCAAATACCGGATCTGACGAAGATCCTCCGTGCGAGGCTCCAGGCCCGTCGGACCCCCAACTGATCCTGAATGGCCCTTCCAAGGTTCGACCCGTCGATGACTCCACGACTCCCTGCGGAGTGGGGTGCAAGCAAACCACGCCTCTACTGCAAGCGTCAATCGAACCGGACCACCGGAAGCTCCGTTCGAGTTCAATCTCTGTACCTGAGTGCAAACCCGCCTCCGAGGTGATTGAGCCCTCCACCGCGAGCTTCACCACCGACGGGAGAGGCTCGGAGAGATGCGACGCCGCAGTTCCCAGGCTAGCGAATTCTCCTCAGTGGTCTCCGACATCGCCGAGGGAAGCACTGGAGAGTTCGACTTAATCGCTCTGGAGCAGGCCACGTCCCCCTCAACCGATCTCCTCAAAAGATCGAACGAAGACCAGCCCGGGCTTCATCACCGGACAAGAGACAACACCAACGATCCTCGCAAGCGCCGGGCTTAGCCCCGGATCGGCCTTCATCGATGGCCCTGCCATCATCTCTGGCCATGGTCTCGACGTCCGTCAGGCCAACACCGTGCTGCCATCGTCAAACATATGGGCTGAGCTCCCACCACTGTGCCGCCCCTGTCGATCTACCTTGGTCGTGCCGCTGAACGGGCAAGAGCTGGAGCAGGAGCAAGGATCCGGACAAAAGATGGAGCCGCAGCTGGAGTTGGAGCCGGAGCTGGAGCGAGGATAGGATCCAGACAAAAGCTGGAGCCGGAGCTGAAGTTGGACGGGAGCTGTGTCTAGACGAGGCCGACCCATCCAAGAGGAGGCCGACCACACCAGTTCAACCGACTCAGGAGGAGGCCGGCCAGACGAGCCCGGCCGCCTTGTCAAGTATCGGAGTCTCAACACCGAGCCACCTTGTCGAGCTTAAAAAGTTATCCACACAGCGACGGAGCTGTTGAACCAGTCGAGCTAGCAGACCTACCTCAGTCCGAGCCCGCTGACTTGCGCCGGCTCGATGGAATTTCCGACGGATCGAGTTTGCCACCTTTCTGGGCAAAACCGAGCTTTGGAGGGGGCAAGGATGACGTGCGTGTGGGGACACCGACTACCTCTGCCTTCCAAGCTCACTCAACAGCAACCAAGCAGCTCCTCCGATCGAGGCCGACCGGTTCAGGCCGAGACCGAGGCCGACCCCAGAGGAGGCCGACCGGTCCAGACGAGTCAGACCACCCTTCCAAGCCTCCGAGCCACCTTGTCTCAAAGTCGTCCTCATCCTGGCCAAGCCGATCTGACCGAAGCACCCCCGTCTGAGTTCAAGCACCCAGATCGCTCCTACGACCGTGCTGCTGGGTCCCCGCTTGCCGAACAACTCCTGCATCCACCGATCTGGACGAAACAATGGCAGAGCACCACCATGGAATCTTCGAAAGGCTTCACAAGGTCCTCACCCTTTTGGCCGGCCGTAAGCCGAGGGGCAACTCCCATCGCCACCGGGCGGATCTCCTTTGCCGGCCGTAAGCCGAGGGGCAACTCCCCTCGCCACCGGGCGGATATCCTTCGCCGGCCGTAAGCCGAGGGGCAACTCCCCTCGCCACCGGGCGGATCTCCTTTGCCGGCCGTAAGCCGAGGGGCAACCCCCCTCGCCACCGAGCGGATCTCCTTCGTCGGCCGTAAGCCGAGGGGCAACCCCCCTCGCAACCGAACGAACGGATCGGTCAAAGAGCTGGGGGCAACCCCCCCAGTAGGCCGAGCACTCCTTCGTCGGCCGTAAGCCGAGGGGCAACTCCCCTCGCCACCGAACGAATCTCCTTTGCCGGCCGTAAGCCGAGGGGCAACCCCCCTCGCCACCGAGCGGATCTCCTTCGTCGGCCGTAAGCCGAGGGGCAACCCCCCTCGCAACCGAACGAACGGATCGGTCAAAGAGCTGGGGGCAACCCCCCCAGTAGGCCGAGCACTCCTTCGTCGGCCGTAAGCCGAGGGGCAACTCCCCTCGCCACCGAACGAATCTCCTTCGTCGGCCGTAAGTCGTGGGGTAACTCCCCTCGCCACCGAACGAATCTCCTTCATTGGCCGTAAGTTGAGGGGCAACTCCCCTCGCCACCGGGCGGATCTCCTTCGCCGACAGTAAGTCGAGGGGCAATTCCCCTCGCCACCGAACGAATCTCCTTCGTCGGCCGTAAGTCGTGGGGTAACTCCCCTCGCCACCGAACGAATCTCCTTCGTCGGCCGTAAGTCGAGGGGCAACTCCCCTCGCCACCGAACGAATCTCCTTCGTCGGCCGTAAGTCGAGGGGCCAACTCCCCTCGCCACCGAACGGATCTCCTTCGTCGGCCGTAAGTCGTGGGGCAACTCCCCTCGCCACCGAACGAATCTCCTTCGTCGGCCATAAGTCGAGGGGTAACTCCCCTCACCGCCGAACGAATCTCCTTCGTCGGTAGTAAGTCGATGGGCGACTCCCCCACGACCGAACGAATCTCGGGCTGACGATCTATTGTCCCCGGCCAAACTCCGCAAGACGGGCCAAAGTTTTGCAGAGAGTACAACTTCTCCCACATTATACTACATCTCCCGACCTCCACCTCAACAATGGTAGAGCTCAGAAGATGGGGGCATGTTAACGGGACTAGTTTGGCCGGACCCGGAAGAGCCAAGTCAACTACGACTGGTCAACTAGACTACTATGACCTTGGGGCCTCGGCCCAAGGATCTCACGGGCGGGCCGCGCTTCTCCACACATGACGAAGGCCCACTTCCACAGTGGAGGAACTCGGAGCCCAAGTCAAGGAAACATTCGCCAAATATGGCAACCGTCCAAGGCCATCACTCTCTAGCCATCATGGCTCGGCTTAATGGCTCAGCTTAATGGCCCGACTTAAATGGCCTTCACTCTATAGCCATCATGGCTTGGCTTAATGGCTCAGCTTAATGGCCCGACTTAAATGGCCATCACTCACCAGCCATCAAGGCCCGCCAAATATGGCAACCGCCCGAGTCCATCACTCCAGCCATCATGGCCACCTTCAGGACATTCATCTCCTCATCAAGATGGGCGCAATTAGTGGAGGTCAAAACTTCCCACATTTGCACGTCCCCATGAATGATGGCCATGATGTCACGTCATGGCACATGATCAGGACGAGTCACCTATATGAGGGGAGGGTGGGCATCATCCAAAATGACGGCATCTCAGGTAACAAAACCTAAGGTACTCCATCAACGACCTCGTTCCCCCAATTCATCTCCTTCCTCCCCCGCTCGCGCCAAGAGACGCCGTTACGACCCCCTCACGAGTCGGACCGTCTCCGCCGGGCCTCCTTTCTCAGATCTCTATCTGACTTAGGCATCGGAGGGGATTTGGCCGGAACCAAGGTCCGGTCCCCTGACGAGCGTTCTCGTCTGCGCAGGTGGACAACAGATTAACGGGCCGAGGCTACCCTTCGCCCCTCTCCGGCCACTCGATCAACCGGACAGTGAGGCTTCCCCTCACCGTCAGCCGGCCGTGGCCGAGCACGTCCTACCGAGGCCGAGCGTCCTAATCGGGTTCGAGACTCTCCCTCACCACCCGTCGGCCGTGCGTCTACCCGGGTGACTGAGGCTTCCCCTCGTCCCCCTTCCAGCCGAGGCCGAGCACGTCTGTCCGAGGCCGAGCGTCTCAACCTGGGCCGAGGCTTCCCCTCGCCCCTTCTGCACCAATTTGAAGCCCCCGAGGGACCCAAAGCGGGCCCCTTGACCACGTTGACCGGGTTCTCCACGGTCAACGCATTGTAGTGAGAAAACACTCTGAAACACTCATGCTAGATTTGTTGGGATTTTCTGGTTTTATGATTGGATTTTCGGAATTTATGCTAGATATGTTGATGCACGTCGTATTTATTATTTTTTGGTATTTATGGGGTAGAATAAGAGTGTATGAGAGTATTTCGATGTTTCGTCCAAGTGTTCTTTGGAGAAAACTCAAAATTTCGAATTCTTAAATTTTTGGACTCTCTTAGTTGGTCCCTGTTCATTAGTCGACCGACTAGTTTCAGTTCTAGTCGGTCAGTGATTGAACTCAGACCGACTAATTCATGCTCTTAATTTGGCCTCAGTTACTGTTTGCAGTTAGTCGGTCTAAGCTCATTGGCCGACTGACTAGATTGTATTCTAGTCGGTCAGCGATTTAACTGAGACCGACTAAATGCGTAAGGGCACTTTGGTCTTTGTCTCTCTCCCAATCGATTTATAATTTTTCCGCACCGATTAGAATTCATTCTAATCGGTGCGTGATATTTCCCAAACCCTTGCTCCCTGCGACCCTCCGTCTCCCTCCGCCGTGCTCCTCCGTCTCCGGCCACTGTCAGCCATCGCCGATCACTCTCCTCCTCCAGTCGACCTAGGGTATATCTTCTCTCAGCTTTTTTGGCCACTCTATCTCGTTCAATTTCGTTTTCGTTCGATTTAGGGTTCACTTCTAGGTCCGATTTCTCTCAATTTCATTCGATCACTTTCATATCTCGTTCGATCTCGTGCGTTATTGTGTTGTCTCATCTCTATATCATGGTGAAGACTCGCATCCCTGTCCGTCCTACCACTCCGTTTCCCATGACCGTCGAGCCTCCTCCTACCGACCCTCCTCAACCCAAACGTCGTGCCAAAACCACTCGTACGCCTACCTCTCCATCTTCTTCCTCGCCTCCACTCAAGAAGAAGAGAACTACCGTTTCCAAGCCAAAACCCTCAGCTCAACCCAAGCCCAAGCCTCGGACCAAGGTCAAAGAAAATATTTTGACTCATGGACCTTCCCGTGCTCCCACTCCACCACCCTCTGACTCCGACGATGAGTATATCCCAGAGTCTGGGCCTACCGAGAAGGCTTCTACTCCTCCTCCTCGATCTTCCTCTCGTCCGTCTAAGGGGAAGGCTCCCATGCCTTTCGGTGGGGTCGATATCTCGTTGTGTCACGATGACCCGTTGTGTCTTGTGGCTTACAACCGTATCGAGCACTGCCCGTTGATTCTCGAGCACTTCGTCCAGTTTTCTGACTTTCCTCATCTCACAGATCTCCTCTCCTATAGCGGCCTACTAGATTATCTTTGCCATGATCCCAAGGCGAATCCTCATCCTTATCCCAGACTCATCAAATTGTTCTATGCCAATCGAGTTCGGGGTGAGTATGATGACACCCACTGCATTGAGACCACTGT
Organism: Scilla litardierei; assembly: GCA_030789695.1. NCBI lineage: Eukaryota > Viridiplantae > Streptophyta > Magnoliopsida > Asparagales > Asparagaceae > Scilla > Scilla litardierei. The sequence goes on along the minus strand of JAULAV010004760.1, from coordinate 13,573 downwards.
CTTGGGGACACCTATTGTCCTCACGGCAGATATCTTAAGGCAGTTGATTGGTGTCTTATCCTCTGGCCTGCTCCCTTCTGATATCTCTGTGGATAATATCCACGATCTTGACCAGACCATGCTTGCTGAGATGTTCCATGTCATCCCTCCCGCCATGATTGGTGTTTCATCGAAATCTTTCAAGCCTAATGCGTGGGTCCTGAATCTCATTCTGAAGTCGTGTCTTCTACCGAAGTACGGCTCCTCCAGCTTGCCATCCCAGCCATTTCTCAAGCTTATCTACGCTCTTTTTATGGGCAACGAGATAAATTGGGCCCGTATTATCCTTGACAAGATGGATTCCTTTGAGTGCATAAGGAAATCCACCAAGTCAGCCCATATTCCTTATCCCTGCCTGCTGACCCTTGTTTTCTGTCACTTCGGCGTTCCTCTCCCTCCTGATGATCAGCATCCGTTGGGTCCTCCCTGAATGCGACTGCCATCAAGAAGTCTCTTGCGGCCTTGCGTCACGTTCAGAGGACTACCCCTTCTGCTCCTCCTTCGCCTTCTCGCCCTGACTCTTCAGCTTCTCAGAGCCATCATGAGGCTTGTATTGCTCGATGTGAGGAGATGCTTGCTCGTATCTGTTCTCACTTGGGCATTGAGGTTCCTCCTACAGTTTCTGACGAGGAGGACATGGATTATGCTGATCTTGAGGAGCTTGTTGCTTCTCCTGTTCGTGCCCCAGAGGGTACGTTGTTGGATATTGGACTCCCCAGATTTTGTTTTGGATGATGAACAAACATAAATATATTGTGAACTAATAATTTGTGAGTTCAGTTATGGAGATCGTCGCCAAATTCATATGAACATCCAAAGCGACGTCTCGAGACTTCTCAAAGCACGTGATCGTATGCCTAAAGCTTCGTTGAAGCTTTTGGACCATTTTAGAAGTCATGAAGATTCGGATCGAAGCTTTCGAAGACAGTTCGTCAAGTTTATTTTATAGTCTTTTAGCTTCGTTCCGTAGAATGTTAAGCCTTGAGTAGGTCTTACGTTTTAATCTTCATAACGCTCCTATCTTAGAGCTAGGAACTAGTAAGAAGTCCATACTAACTTTCCCGAAGCATCGCGCTTCGATTCGCGACTTCTTGTGCATGTTAGTTGGTTCAAGAAGAAGAACCAACCGACTAGATGGTGATCTAGTCGGTCGACAATGCTTCTTGGACCGACTAGTTTGCCTTCTAAAATCATAGCTCTTTACTGTTTACAGTTAGTCGGTCTACGTTGATTCACCGACCGACTAGTTTGTGAACTAGTCGGTCAGTGATCCTTCTTAGACCGACTAGTTAAGCTTCTACTGTACATGCCTAGTTAATGTTTGTCGTTAGTCGGTCCATGTACATTTGGGGACCGACTAGTTGATGAACTAGTCGGTCAACTTTTGTTCTTGGACCGACTAATTCTATTTTGTTCTCAGACTATTTGTTTTATCTCTTAGTCGGTCTGAGTTGAGTCACCGACCGACTAGTTGTGAAACTAGTCGGTCAACAACTCTTCTTTGACCGACTAGTTCTGTTAATCTAAACTTCGACCTATTCCATGTTCACCACTTAGTCGGTTCATGTTTATTGACCGACCGACTAGTTGATGAACTAGTCGGTCGGTGGTTGTTCTTTGACCGACTAGTTTGGTTCAGAATAGAGCCGTTGGAGCATTAATTGAAACGTTTTTCTCTCTCTCTTTCCTCTAACCTATATATACTTGGTGAGCTGCATTCATTGCATCCAAGGCTGATATTAAGACAAGTTTAGAGTTCAAAGAGAAATAATTCCCTCTCATTAAAGCTCATTCATTTCCAATCTTGAATCTCTTCTCACTCTTATTTCAAAAGAGAGATTCATTGATTGTGAGCCTTCCAAGCCTAGTGCTTGATCCTAGGTCACCAACAACCCCATAGCTCTCCATTGCTGATCTTCATCTTGGAGCTAGGGTTTGGTGCCTCTTCATCTTCCCCAAAATCCGTTTTGCCCTAAATCGTAAGTTTACTCATGGCATAGGTATTTTGTGGTAAGAACTTTCATTTCAATTTACTTTGTTATTGTAAGTGATTCACTCTCGGTTGTGAGAGTGTGTTTGTGATCCCGGGTTGTGGGAGTCACAATTTCATTTGTGTATGATTTGACTTGTGAAGGTTTTTCACAAGTATTTCATAGTGGAAATCCTGAGTTAGGGTTTCTAACTCAAGTATCCGGAAGTGATCCGGGTGGTTGGGACGTATGATCACCGGGAACAAGTCGGGGAGACTTGGGTGGATCCGAACCCAGAATATTGCTTGTTTGCGATTGTCTTATTTGTTGTCGATTATTTACTATTCCGCATTTCCGCATTAATTGGTAGAGTTTGCAAGGTAATTAGGAATTAGCCTCTTAATTATTTTAAAGTACTATTCACCCACCCTCTAGTACTTGTGCAGTAGCTTAGCAGGGCATTACATTTGGTATCAGAGCCAAGTCTACAGCTATGTCTGCCAACGACAACAAGACCGTTCATCCACCTTCCGACTATAGCACCTTCAAGAATCGTGAAGGAGCGTCTTCGATGATGGAAGGACACTCTTCAACGAGGCCTCCCTTCTTCAACGGTACCAACTACGGGTACTGGAAATGCCGGATGGAAACTTTCCTCCGGAGTGCTTCATTATGGAGGGCCACGATGAAAGAGTATGTCGAGCCCGCCGAAGAAGATTTCGAGAAATGGACTACCACGGAGATCGCCGCAGAGGTAAGCAATGCCAAGGCAATGAACGCCTTGCAATGCGCTTTGGAGCCCGAGGATTTCAATAAGATATGCACATGTAAGAGTGCATATCAAATAAGGAACTCCCTCCTCATCTTGCATGAAAGGACTAGTAGGGTAAGAGACTCCAAACTCGTAGTAGTTAATAAAGATTACGAGTTATTTCATATGCTACAGGGTGAGAAGATGAAGGAGTACTATGCTCGCTTCGTCGACATCACAAACGAGTTGGAAGCTCTCGGTAAGACCTACACCCAAAAGGAGAAAGTCTCGAAGATTATCGATGGACTTCCTTCTAGTTGGGAGAAACGTACCTTCGCCATCGAGGAAGGTAATGATATGAAAACTTAGACCGTTGTTCAACTAATGGGTACCTTGATGTCTTATGAGGTACACAAGGATAGTAAGTTGAAGTTGCAGGAAAAGATGGAGTCTTATCTACAACAAGACGAGCCAAAGAAGAAGGCTATTGCTTTCAAGGCCGCTCCATCTACTTCCACATCGACCGATGATGAAAACTCGGAAGACGAGTTGGACTTGGAGTCCATGTCTCTCATGGCCAAGAAGTTCAACCGGTTCTTCCGGAAAGGTAACTTCAAAACAAATCGAAGTTTAATTCTTCTAACGCCTCCTCTTCTTTGTGCTTTAAATGCAACAAGCCAGGACACATGAAAGCGGAGTGTCCTCTAAACAAGCAAAAGGAAAAGTGGAAGGTGCCGAAGTACGACAAGTCCAAGAAGTACAAGAAAGGGAACAAAAAGGGGCTTGTCGGAACATTCACCGACTCCGATGACTCCTCTAACGGAGAGTCAGATGATGAGCAAGTGGAGCAAGCACACATGTGCTTCATGGCTAGAGAGGAGCAAGATAAAGATTCCTCTTCCGATGATAGCGACAACGAAGGCGATGAGGTAACAATGGATGACCTTAGGAATGCTAATTCTCAATTATGGTCTAAATACACTAAGTTAGTAAATAGGTATACTAAAGTAAAAGATGATTTAGCTAGCATCCAAACCTCGCCTAAAACTATCATCACCAACAACGACACCGTTGTTGAAGGGTTGAAGAATGAGATTGTTAATCTCAAGACTCAACTTGAACATGTTAGCATTGATGATCCGGAAGAACACAAGATAGCGGATTTGACCACTCAAAACTCGACTTTGAGTATTGAGAATGAAAATCTCAAATCTCGTGTTTATGTGCTCACATCGCAAGTATCCACTTTGGATGCTTCTATGCGTTCTCTCACCGAGAAATATGAGAGCACATTAGGCCGAATTAATAAATTCAATAAGGGTAAGGACCATTTGGATAAAATCCTAAGTGACTTACTTCTGGCCAATCACCACATTGGCTTGGGGTATACGATGGGAAGTTCATCCAAATCGGCCACTACTTTTGTTAGGCCAACTTCCGGTGACTCAACGAGTGGTAGCAAACACTCTATTGGTAGTTCATCTACCAATGGTGCTTCCACCTCGTACACACCCTCGTTTGGAAAGAAACCCACTTTGGGTGGACCTCCAAAGAAGGGCCATGCTTACATGTACACGAATACCATGCCACGTAGGAACACACGTCCTACTCCACCGACTCACACATATGATGATTTCTATGCTACACATCCACGGCCACGTGCACACCATGTGAGACACCCTCACGCACGTGTTCCTCCACATGCATATGTACACCCACATTATCGTATGAATAATTATCCACATGCACCATTTCATCATGTTCCTTATGCCTATCCACGACATGCATCACGTAGAAATCAACAACGCATGCATACACCCAATAGGATGAAGGCTCCCAAAATATTCACAATTTGGAGCCCAAAGGACACAAGCATGGATGAAAAACAAGTTTACATGAATGATTATTTTATGAATGTAGTGGATAATAGTAATTATGTGGGGAAGTCTAAGTCCAATTGGACTTGGCTTCCAAAGGTCTAATCTTTTAGACCCAATGACCTTGGGTACCATGATACGATATTTTCTATCTTTAGGTACTCAATGAAAAGAAAAAGAAACGGAGCAACAAATTTAAATTTAGCTCCAAGGTGAATTGGATACTCGTAGCGGGTGTTCAAAACACATGACGGGTGACGCTCAATTGCTCTCCGGAGTGGTGCCCATTGCAAATGGAAATCGCGTCGTCTTTGGAGGTAACGAGAGCGGAACCATCATAGGTGTTGGTAAAGTGGGTAATCCTTCTAAACCCCTTATAAGTGATGTTTACCTTGTTAAAGGATTAAACCACAATCTTATTTCAATAAGCCAACTTTGTGACAAAGGTTACAAAGTTAGCTTTGCGAAAGGAATGTGCCATATTTTAAGAAAAGATAATAATGAATTATTGTTTTCCGGCACACGCCATAAGGATATATACATCCTAGATCTTCCAAGATCACATGAACAATGTTTAATTACCAACACAAGTGAACAACACTTATGGCATCGACGTTTTGGTCATGTGAACTTTGGAACACTATTTAAGCTTTCCAAGTTAAACTCTATTAGAGGCTTCCCTAAGCTTGTCTTTCAAAAGAAAAGCTTTTGTGACTCATGTCAATGAGGCAAGCTTCCAAAATTGTCTTTTAAACCTAAGAAAAGCATTTCTTCTAAGCGGCCACTAGAGCTATTACATCTAGATTTATTTGGGCCAACTAGAGTTTCTTCATTAGGAAATACACGATATGGACTTGTCATCGTTGATGACTTCTCTAGGTTTACTTGGGTATTTTCATTGTGTAATAAAAATGATACTTTCGAAAACTTCACAATTTTTGTTAAGAAAGTACAAAATCTCTTAGGAACCACCATTGTCACTATTCGTAGTGATCATGGAGGAGAATTTGAGAATGAGTCTTTTGAGACATTTTGTGATGAAGTTGGTATTACACACACCTTTTCATTCCCTCGCGCACCTCCTCAAAATGGTGTAGTTGAGAGAAAGAATAGGATGCTAGTGGAGTGTGCTCGTACTATGCTTGATGATAGCCAATTTGGCCATTAATTTTGGGCGGAAGCGGTACACACCGCTTGCTATATGTTTAATAGAATACTTTTGAGGCCCGACACTAAACAAACTTATTATGAATTGTTGTTTGGTAGGTTGCCTCAAGTTAAACATTTTCGTGTTTTTGGTTCAAAATGTTTTATTAAGAACACGTATGGTAGTTTGGACAAATTCGATCCAAGATCCGATGAGTGGATTTTTGTTGGGTATTCCTCACGTAGCAAATCCTACCGGATATACAACAAACGAACCTCAACGATCGAGGAATCGTTACATGTTTCATTCAATGAAGGATTTGTTCCAACTAGAATTACTCATGATGATGTCTCTATGGATGTCTTATGTGATTCAATTGGTAATTCTAACTCTATTGATTCTATTGATTCTATTGATACTAACCCGACTAATGAAGTTGTTGAGAATGTTCCTAGTGATCAAGAAATTCCCAAACGGCTTCATACCATTCGTGACCATCCTCATGAGCAAGTCATTGGCAATATCCATGATAGTGTCAAGATGAGATCTCAAGTCAACCACTTCGCTCATTGTGCCTTTGCCTCCTCAATAGAGCCAAAGAATGTTAATGAAGCATGCGAAGATAGCGCTTGGATCCTTGCCATGGAAGAGGAACTCATTCAATTCGAGAGGAATGAGGTTTGGGTGCTTGTTCCTTTGCCATCGAAGAACCACACCGTCATAGGGACAAAGTGGATCTTCAAGAACAAGACCGACGAAAACCAAGTCGTCGTCCGGAACAAAGCTCGGTTAGTAGCTCAAGGCTATCGGCAAGAGGAAGGTATCGATTTCGAAGAATCCTTTGCTCCGGTAGCTAGATTAGAATCAATTAGATTATTGTTATCTTTTGCATGCCATAAGGATTTTAAATTATTTCAAATGGATGTTAAAAGTGCGTTTTTAAACAGAGATGTTGTTGAGGAAGTTTATGTTTTTCAACCTCCGGGTTTTATAAATGAAAAATTTCCAAATCATGTTTTTAAACTTAAGAAAGCACTTTACGGGTTGAGACAAGCTCCTCGAGCTTGGTATGACCGTTTAAAGAATTTTCTTTTGGATTTAGGTTTTAAAATGGGAGAAGTTGATTCCACATTATTTGTTAAGTATTCGAATAATGATATAATTTTAGTTCATATTTATGTTGATGATATCATTTTCGGTGCTACTAACTTTGCTCTTTACGAAGAGTTTTCTAATGTGATGAAGGATCAATTTGAGATGAGCCACATGGGTGAGCTCAAATATTTCTTAGGTCTCCAAATTTTCCAAATGAACGATGCAATCTTCATCCACCAAACGAAGTACACGGTGGAGTTGCTAAAGCGATTTGGAATGGAGAATGCCTCCGGGAAAAAGACTCCAATGAGCACTACTACACATCTTGATAAAGATGCGGGCGGAAAAGATGGAGACATTCGTCTATATCGAGGTATGATAGGTAGTTTACTCTATCTTACCGCAAGTAGGCCCGATATTATGTTTGTCGTATGTGTATGTGCTCGTTATCAGTCTCAACCTAAGGAGTCTCACTTAGTAACGGTAAAACGTATTTTCCGTTATTTAAGTTATACACTTGATTTTGGATTACTTTATCCAAAATCTAGCACGTATGAGTTAATCTCATATAGTGACGCAGATTACGCGGGATGCAAATCCGACAGGAAAAGTACTAGTGGCACTTGCCATTTTATAGGAAATTCTCTTGTCTCTTGGTTTTCCAAGAAGCAGAATTCCGTATCACTTTTAACCACCGAGGCGGAATATATTGCCGCCGGTGCCGCGTGTGCTCAAGTTCTTTGGATGAGACACACACTTAAAGACTTTGGTATAAACTGTGATACTTGCCCTATCATGGTGGACAACCAAAGTGCAATTTGTCTCTCCAAGAACCCGGTACACTATTCCCGTTCGAAACACATAGATGTCCGTCACCATTTCTTAGATGATCATGTTGCTAAAAAGGACATCATATTAGTGTACGTTGAAACCCAGAAGCAAATCGCCGATATTTTCACGAAAACCCTAAAGGAAGACTCCTTTGTGCGGTTACGTCGAGAATTGGAGATTATAGGTGAATCCGAGATTTAGGATTCATTTTTATTCAATAATCTTGCATGCTATTCATTTCATTATATTTGCACATGTTAGATTTATTGGAATTTTCTGGATTTTTGTTGAATTTTCAGAATTTTCGCTCGATTTGTCCGTAAACGTCAAATTTCAGATTTTCGATGTTTAATGGGGTAGAATAATGATTAATGAGAGTATTTCGATGTTTCGTCCAAGTGCGATTAGGAGAGAAATCAAAATTTCAAAATTTTCAATTTTTGGACTCTCTTAGTTGGTCCAAGTTCATTGGCCGACCGACTAGATTCAGTTCTAGTCGGTCAGTGAGTGAACTTAGACCGACTAAATCTTGTCAGGAAATTTGGCTTTAGTTACTGTTTACAACTAGTCGGTTCAAGCTCATTGACCGACCGACTAGATCGTGATCTAGTCGGTCAGTGCTTGAACTGTGACCGACTAGTTGTGACGGGGACTGTCTTGTCTTTTCGCATTCCGATCGATTAAATGCTCATCTAATCGACTTGATCTCATTCAAGTCGGTTTCTATTTCTCCTCCAGCTCAAAAACCCCCGACCCCTTGGACTTCCTCCCTCTCCGATCGTCGACCTCCGACCATCTCTCCGGCCGTCGACCTCCTCCTAGGGTAAACCCCCCTCTCTCCCATCTCATGTCTAGGGTTTCCAATCTCTAGGGTTTACATTTCTGCTTCTAGGATTTCGGCTAGGGTTATATCTAATTCGGCTAGGGTTTTAGATCTCTAGTGTTCGTGCTTTGTCTCGTCGCGCTAATGGCGAAGACAAGGATTCCGATCCGTCCCTCGAGCCCATCGCCAATGACCGTTGAACCTACTCCTATGGATCCCGATCAACCTACGCGAACCCCTCCTAGACGTCGATCGAAAACAACCCTACCCTCGTCGTCGTCGCCTCCTCTCAAGCGGAAGAGGACGACGACAGCGAAGCCACGTGCCCAACCCAAGCCCAAACCCAAACCTACGAAGCAATTGCGTCTCCCTCCTCTTTCCATACTCCTTCGGATTCCGACACGGAGTATAGAACCGAGACCGAGACCCATAGGGAACCCTCACCTCCTCCTAGGCAACCTGAGTCTAGCTCCCGACCCCGTACTTCCACTCGTCAGCCTAAGGGAAAGGGTCCGATGCCGGTTGGTGGTGTTGATATCTCGTTGTGTCGCGATGACCCTATGTGTCTCGCGGCTTACAACCGTATCGAACACTGCCCGTTGTTTCTGGAGCATTTCGTTCAGTTTATTGACTTCATAGGGCTAGCTGACCTTCTGTCGTCTTCGGGTCTTATCGATTACCTTCGATATGACCCTAAGGCGAATCCTCATCCCTACCCTCGCCTAGTGAAACTTTTCTATGCCAATAGGATCCGGGGTCAGTACGACGCGACCCACTCGATTGAGACTACTGTCTTGGGGACTCCGATAGTCCTCACGGCAGAAATCTTAGGCGAGTTGATAGGTTGCTCGTCGTCTGGCCTCCTCCCCTCTGATATTTCCGTTGATGATATCTCTTCACTCGATCAGGTCATCCTTTCTCAGATCTTCCATGAGATTCCTCCCGCCATGATTGGCGTCCCCTCCAAGTCATTCAAGCCCAATGGCTGGGTCCTGAATTTGATTCTGAAGTCGTGCTTACTTCCTAAGTACGGCTCCTCCTCTTTGCCTTCCCAGCCATTTCTGAAGTTGATCTATGCCATCTTCATGGGTAGCGAGATTAACTGGGCCCGGATCATACTTGATAAGATGGATTCTTTCGAGTGTATCCGGAAGTCCACGAAGTCTGCGCATATCCCATATCCTTGCTTGTTGACCCGTGTTTTTCGCCACTTCCGTGTCACACTTCCACCTGACGATGAGCGTTCTCTCGGTCCCCCTCTGAATGGACGACCGTCAAGAAGTCTCTTGCGACACTCCGTCATGTTCAGAGGACGACCCCCTCTGCTTCAGCGTCTGCTTCTGCCTCAGCTGCTCCCTCTACCACTCTTGACGAGCTCGCACGTTCAGTGAGACGTGTGGAGTCTCGTTATGCTCGTACCGAGGAGATTCTTTCTCGTATCGCTCGTCACCTTGGTATTGAGATCCCTCCGTCAGTCTCTGACGAGGAGGAGATGGATGAGGAGGAGATTGAGGAGCTTGTGCGTGTTTCTACTCGTGCCCCCGAGGGCACTTCTGGTGCTGCTGTTGCCTCTTCTGCTGGTGACCCTGAGAGCACACATGTTGCCACCGTTCCTGCGGTGGATACTCCGACTGGTGCTCCCAAGGCCACTACTGTTGCTGCTCCAGAGATTGCCACTACCGTCGCTCCCGTAGACACTTCAGCTGATCCGGTGACCACCTCCACTCCTGCAGAGCCTGTTGCTGCTGCAGATCCTTCCACTGCCTCTTGAGCTTCTTTGAGGCCTCTCCCGATGCACATTGGATGATTTATCTAGTTGTGAGAGAGTTTGGGTAGGATAGAGTGTGGTTATGTTTTTTTGGGATCATGTTGATGTATTTTGTTGTATCTTCATATATTTTGATGTGTTTTGGATGGATGTCGGTATGTTTTGTGACACTCTGATATTTGTGTGATATGATGTTGTATTTTGTGCCCCGATCGTTGGATCGATGTTTTGTATGTCGGTGATGTATCTTTCTGATGTACTCATGCTTCATTTATATATATATACATCGATGTTGACATTTCATTATGTTGTGCACATTTTATATTTTATATGTCTCTGATGTTTTGATTTCGTCGCTCGACGAAAATACTTGGTTAAATAGAATTCATTTTATGAAAACATAGAATTGTTTTCCATGCACTAAATTAACCAAGAATGTTGATATTGGAGAGTATATTCCATAACTCAATTCGTAAAATTAATTTGAGTTTTGATGATTTTATTTATCGATTTTCGACTTTGGTCTCATTGACACGCTTTGATTTCATTCGTATTTTCCTTTGGTGTCATTTGGACCGTGGTCGTATTCTACGACTCCCGTGCTTACATTTGAAGCCATTGTTGTTGTCGTTGATCTCCTCCCACACTTTTTGCTGATGCCAAAGGGGGAGAGATATAATAATGACATGGCTAAATGATAATTTAAAGCATTATTCCAAGAATCTAATTTGATATGTTAGATTCAGGGGGAGTTAAGATATATAAATGGAATTTCAATTCCTAAATTTCAATATTTGATTCTGATCACTCCTTATTTTACACCCTTTTCCCGCATGTTTGCATGCCATTTTGATCGCCCAAATCATGTATTTTCACGATATATCGACGATATTGCGATGCTTTTCACGATTTGTTGTTTTTGTCGCATTTCAGGTGATTTGGCGCGATTAGGAGTGATCTCGAGATGCACGTAATCTAGACGGCCACCGACGACCTCCCCGAGGGGTATTTTGCTGTTGGAGAGGAGCGGAAGAAGAATGGACGTCGCAGGGAGCGACGAGGAGGCCAAAACAATCAGATTGGGCATTTTTTGTGTCCCACTCGGCCGAGTGGAGGAGCCACTCGGCCGACCAGCGAGACACTGCTCGGCCGACCCGTTCAGACACGTTTTCCATGTGTACTCGGCCGAGCGACGGAGACCACATCGGCCGAGTGACGATACCACGTCCGCCCGAGTGGCGCTCAGACGAAGGCCCTCAAAAATATCGAAGTTACTGTTTTTCGGCCATCTGAGCTTCAGAAGACCCACTCGGCCGAGTGGCAAATCCCGTCCGCCCGAGTGAAGTGAAGCCATCGGCCGAGTGACGACAACTTACTCGGCCGAGCCGCCCCCGAACTGAAGACCCCTGAAGCCCCCGACTTACTGGAAAATTGACAGGGTTTTCACTCGGCCGAGCGACTTTTGTCACTCGGCCGAGTGCGATGCGCTGCCTGTAGCGAAAATTGCGGAAAACAGGCTGTGCAGGGGCATTTTGGTCAGGATTTTTAGACGATTTTTGGGGCTATTTAAGCCCTGTTTTTACCCTAGTTTTGAGAGCCACCTCTCAGATTTTTTGCAGCTTTTTGGAGTCTACTTTTTAGATTTATTAATTGTGATTGGAGAAGAGAAAAACTTGGATTTTTGTTGGGTTAATTGAAGATCTACATTGGTTTGCATTTCTCTTCCCCAAAACTCTATTTTTATTGTTTATATCATTGTTGTGATGAATTCCATTGCCTATTTCATTGATTATTTTTGTGCTATTGCTATGATTTGTGAGTAGTCTCCACGTCTCGGGGCGTGGGGATGAACCCTACAAGCCCTATTTCCTATTTGTGTTGAATTGGTAGAAATTGAGCTAGGATTGTTATTAGGGATTAGATTGGGATCGAATTACTACGGATAGCTAGGTATTCATATCAATTGGGATTTGCAAGAGATTGGATCCCAATTCGATAGGAAGCCCTAGAAATCCGAATTGGGTTGGAGTCGGATCTTCGAAGTATCGGTTTGCAAGAGATTGGACCGATACTAGGACCTCCGGTTGCAATTCCGTGCCGATACCCGTTTGCAAGAGATTGGACGGGTAGGAACTATCCTAATATAGATTGTGGACCGAGTTTGCAAGAGATTGGGCTCGGTGCGCAATTGGACGATGATGTTGATCCTAATGCTAGCTTCCCTAGGCTAGGGTTTGCAAGAGATTGGACCCAAACCTAGGATAGCTATAGACCGGCAACAGCGCGAGAGCGTGAGCTTGGTTCCACATTTAGTTGCAACTAGTTCATCCAAATTCTCATTCTAGCGATTTCGATAACGGCAAACCACATTTATGAAATATGGTGAGTAGCGGGGATTCCCCATTCCCTAGGCGTTCTTTATTTGATTTGATATTTCGCACTTTTGTCTGACGATTGTGACAGGATCGCCCAAGGCAATTATCTCTCTCGAATAGCCATGTTGATTGGGAACAAGCACGGTCATTCGTCCTCCTTGTGTTCGATACCCGCTTGCCGCTACACCGTGCGCTTGCGGTAAAACTACAACCGTCGCCTCGGGACGTGTATTCGGGGTGCGATCAGATTCTCATTTTATACTTTACTCGTCTGCTTGATGCGTATTACTATTATTCATTTTGGATCTAACGTGTCATCAATGCAGGGGGAGTAAGTAAATTACATTTGAATCATTATTTTTGATTATTATTTATGTTGGTTTGTCATCACCAAAAAGGGGGAGAATGTTGGATATTGGATTCCCCAGATTTGGTTTTGGATGATGAACAAACATAAATATATTGTGAACTAACAATTTGTGAGTGCAGTTATGGAGATCGTCGCCAAATTCATATGAACATCCGAAGCGATGTCTCGAGACTTCTCAAAGCACGTGATCGTATGCCTAAAGCTTCGTTGAAGCTTTTGGACCATTTTAGAAGTCATGAAGATTCGGATCGAAGCTTTCGAAGACGGTTCGTCAAGTTTATTTTATAGTCTTTTAGCTTCGTTCCGTAGAATGTTAAGCCTTGAGTAGGTCTTACGTTTTAATCTTCATAACGCTCCTATCTTAGAGCTAGGAACTAGTAAGAAGTCCATACTAACTTTCTCGAAGCATCGCGCTTCGATTCACGACTTCTTGTGCATGTTAGTTGGTTCAAGAAGAAGAACCAACCGACTAGATGGTGATCTAGTCGGTCGGAAATGCTTCTTGGACCGACTAGTTTGCCTTCTAA